>CM068310.1:17068742-17331796 GCA_034768735.1 Schistosoma mekongi
TGTCACCTGCAAAATCCAAGTCATCCAGTTGCGTCGATGTTGTCAAATGTATTCCGAGAGTGCCTTCAGATGTTGCAGTCTTCATGATCCAGTCGATGACCAGTAGGAAGAGGAAGGGCGAGAGTAAACAGCCTTGTCTGACACCGGTATTCACTTCGAATGAATCTGTGAGCTGATCTCCATGCACGATCCTACAATGTAGTCCGTCGTAAGAATTCCGTGTGATGTTGACTATCCTCCCGGGTACGCCGTAATGTCGTAGAAGGCTCCATATTATTCTCCTATCCACGCTGTTGAATGCCTTTTCACAGACGAGGAAGTTGATGTAAAGTGGTGAATTCCATTCAATTGATTGTTCAACAATGAACCGTAGAGTAACGATTTGGTAAGTACACAATCGATCTTTAAGGAATCCGGCTTGTTGATCTCGAAGTTGGGCGTCGACTTGGTCCTTTAATCTGTTCAATAAGACTCTGTTGAAGACTTTTTCTGGTAGTGAAAGAAGAGTGATGCCTCTGTGGTTCTCGCAATTGGTCATCGGTGCAGCAGCCACGGATCACCCTATAAGCACAGACCCACCAACAGTCGAAGAAATCAAAATGGCCATCCGACAAATGAAGAGTGGTAAGTCAGCTGGACCAGACAATATACCAGCGGAGGCACTGAAGACAGATATAGAAGCAAATTCCAGGATACTCCACATTCTCTTCAGGAAGATTTGGGAGGAAGAACAAGTTCCAGCAGACTGGAAATAAGGGCACCTCATCAAGATACCAAATAAAGGCCATCTTACCAATTGCGAGAACCACAGAGGCATCACTCTTCTTTCACTACCAGAAAAAGTCTTCAACAGAGTCTTATTGAACAGATTAAAGGACCAAGTCGACGCCCAACTTCGAGATCAACAAGCCGGATTCCTTAAAGATCGATTGTGTACTTACCAAATCGTTACTCTACGGTTCATTGTTGAACAATCAATTGAATGGAATTCACCACTTTACATCAACTTCCTCGTCTGTGAAAAGGCATTCAACAGCGTGGATAGGAGAATAATATGGAGCCTTCTACGACATTACGGCGTACCCGGGAGGATAGTCAACATCACACGGAATTCTTACGACGGACTACATTGTAGGATCGTGCATGGAGATCAGCTCACAGATTCATTCGAAGTGAATACCGGTGTCAGACAAGGCTGTTTACTCTCGCCCTTCCTCTTCCTACTGGTCATCGACTGGATCATGAAGACTGCAACATCTGAAGGCACTCTCGGAATACATTTGACAACATCGACGCAACTGGATGACTTGGATTTTGCAGGTGACATAGCTCTTCTATCTCACACACAACATCAAATGCAGATGAAGACGAACAATATAGCAGCAGCCTCAACAGCAGTAGGCCTCAACATACACTAAAAGAAAAGTAAGATCCTTATATGCAAAACAACGAACACTAACCCAATTACACTTGACGGAGAAATTCTGGAAGACGTCTAGACCTTTACATATTTGGGCAGCATAATCAACAAACAAGGAGGGTCTGATTCGGATGTGAATGCGAGGATTGGTAAGGCAAGGGCAGCATTTCCACAACTGAAAACCATCTGGAACACAAACCAACCGTCAGTTAATATTAAAGTCAAAATTTTCAATACAAATGTGAAGACAGTTCTGTTGTATTGAGCTGAAACTTGGAAAACTACGAAAAGTATCCTTCAGAAAATACAAGTATTTATAAACAACTGTCTGCGCAAGATTCTTCGGATTCGTTGGCCAGATACCATCAACAACAACCTTCTGTGGCAGAGAACTAACCAACTTCCAGCCGAGGAAGAGATTAGAACAAGATGCTGGAGGTGTTTTGGACACACTGAGGGAACCATCAAACTGTGTCACAAGAGAAGCACTAACGTGGAGTTTAAAAGGCCAAAGAAACAGAGGAAGACCCAGGAACACATTGCGTCGGGAATCGAAAACAGACATGAAGAGAACGAAGAGCACTTGGGAAGAGCTAGAAAAGAGATCCCAGGACAGAGTTGTTTGGAGAATGCTGGTGGGTGGTCTATGCTCTACTTGGGGTAACAGGCATTGATTGATTGATTGATTGATTAGATACGAGCTCGTCTATTTCTATTTACGCTGATGATGAAAAAATTTAGGGAGCTACCAGGTGAAACGGAGATTAACAGGAACTTGATAGAGGCTTGTTGTGGATACAAAAGTGAACAAGTAGTAACAGTCTGAAACCAAGACTACGAAATTGTTATGTGACGTAATATACCACCCCTTAGGGTCTTTAAACAGACTGTCATATAAAAGGCCTATGTATGGTTGGCTTCTCAGAAGAATTAGATCTGGACTCCTATTTACTAACATACTGGATATTGAAAAGAAATACCCCCCCCCCCGGAATGCTCCTTGGGTAAAAACCAGCGTATGGACGTGTTGAAGCTAGAATTCTCTGTAAAAACACTTGAGGCATATACATGACCTTACCTGAAGATAATATATTAACCCATATCCCATTCCCAAAACGGACTCTGATTTCATAGAAAAGCATAGGGGCAGGCAACAAAGTAGTATGCCGGGACTATGAATAGGCAACATGCCAACCATCTATGCCAGCTAGGAATGTCCCCTTCCCCAAGCGAAGAACAGACGAGAGGTGATGTGATTGTGGTCCAAAATATTTTAAGTTCATTCTGAAATTCAAACATAGACTCCTCATCTGTACTATACAGGCTGATTTTAGAAAATATCCCCAGAGTACTGTTCATCAGAAGACACGCACAAAAGTAAGAGCCAACATTCTACCATTAAAGGTTTTCTCTACTTGAAGTGTACTACCTCTCCCAATGCAAATCTTTAATAGAAGGTTGGATGGTTGGGTATACCACTGTAGTTCATCAAGTTACTTGAAACGGGTTGAATATTTACTGGTACACCTGTCGACTCACAAATTTAGTCTCTAAGATTCGAAGCAATATCCTGCTTACCTTACCACACTTCTTTCATGAATTTCGTTTCCTTCAACCCTCCGCAATTATGTTATAGACGCAATCCATAAACCTCTGGATGTGAATGGATGGGTGATTACTAGAAATAATGATATAACTACTAACAACAACGGTTACAAATCATCAAAAGCAATAAATAAAAAAATAAATGGTCAAAAAAAAATTAATAAGAAATATAGATTTCAACATATGGGCAATGTATTATTATTTACCGTTAAATGAATTTGAAAATAAACGAGTGCAGTCATGCAGTTGAGTAGCTACTACTAGGTGATACCAAAGATCTAGGATCTGACCCACAAAAATCGGAAAGTAAGTTCGGTAAAATTAACTGATTCACGCCAGTTGGTCACAAATATATCCGACATTCAATGATATCAGGGAGCATTCAGTACATTGAAAGGAATATTACGATCTTGGAGCGTGTTTCAAGAAGAGCAGCTAAAACGGTAGTAGCGCCAGAAATTAAACCCTACTATGCTCTATTAAGGCACTAAGCCTACATTCAGTGTAGCATAGTTTAGTTAACAAAGGTACGATCTTGATGTAACATAGGCCTTATTGCATTCCTCACCTGAAAAGGTCACAGGTATAGTTTAATCCTAAACTTTCTAAACGTTCTTTTAGGGTAGATTATTAAAGTGCACCCGCTTCAGTTCGTGCAAACTCTTTGTGGCTAATTAAAGGAAATTTCAGAACATGTTGACAGAAGTGATAGTAGGGCAGCATTTAGTTGAATATTTCAAAGGAAGCTCGGTGAAACTAAACTACACCGCTGACCTTGAGGTACCTTTTAGCCAATGAGAATACAGTGGTAGATAACTCTCTCTGAAGTAGTTCAAAAGCTTGTAGATTAGAAATAATATTGTCCTCTTTAAACATTTCAATAAGCCGATCCAAAGTAAGCATTTTGAACTTAAATGCGCGCGCAAACTTAAAAGTAATAACTTGAATCTCATTGGTCATTTCAAGGTCAGCGGTGTAATTTAGTTTCACCCTTAGAACACCCCTCTAACCTAGATGTTGATTTCTTAGAACGATGGTTAGACAATTCTGCCGAATGAAGTTCTCTGGACGACATACCTTATTGTAGTACGAGTGTTTGCATGTTTTATTTCTATGTGATTGTAACAAATATCAAATTAATTATTTTCCATGTATCAGCATTAAACCGTTGTCAGAACATTAGACATTGTTTAATTGTTGCATCAATATACACATTGAACACCTTGACTTTACTTGTAAAAATTTTTAACTATTGACCTCACGTTCGATATGTGCTACATTAATAAATATTCCATCTACTCTTATTTCTGAGTTTTAATACGCGTCGATTATGTATGAGCTTTGCCGATGTTAGTCTATAGAATAACGAAGCATAGAGTTATTGAAATATAGAGTTCGAATCATAGCCTTTTTCAAATAGTGACACTCATGAACTCTTCTCCGCACTCACGAAACTGCTTATCGTACGATAGAAACTCAGGGTCTACAAAAACTTGCAATTCCATATTAAAAGCATCTAAAAATACTGGTGAGTGGCGGAAGAAGAAACGAAAGCAAATAAGAGAAGTTCTTGGTTTTACTAGGAATAACCCAACTCACTAAAAGCAGTAGGAAAACAAAAACCTAGAAATTGTGTTGAGGCCACCATTTCTTACACAGTAGAGAAAAACAGCGATCTTGAGCCTAAAGTTTGTTATAAACAAGGTGTAGAAGGTTGGTGAGGTAAACTTTGGGAGCATAATGCCATTTAGAAGCAACAGACACACAGTGATTTGCCCGTTAGAACTCATATCTGTCAAGAATACCCCGTTGACAAACTTACTAAAATTTAGCTGGTGCTGATCGCGCATTATTAGTACTAGATATTTTATTGGTGGGGTTTATCATTCTCCCACGAGTGATCACTGACACAACGAGAGACTGCCTCATGCTATTTGATCACTTGTGAGGATCTAAAAGGAGCTGATTGAGGTAGGTTTTGACACCCGATTGCTAGACTTAGTTAATGAGGCAGTTTAATTACAGGGACATTTTACCAGGAGGTTTAGGAATGTTAACAAGAAAGTGAATCTCACCAGTTAAACAGGACGTGACGCCATTTGGAGAACAGAAGTTAATCCCTCAAAACTGGACCATCTGCAATCAGACTAATAATAATAATTTATTCTCAAGTAGCAGTTTGTACATGAGAGCATACCAGTTTACAGGCATGATCAGAATGATATTGTATAATCGTAACAGAGTTTTAGTAGAGTTATTGTTATGGAGTTGACGATATACAAAGGTATTAATTAATTAGGAAGCCAACGGTAGCTAGCTTCACAGTTTGTAATGCTGCAGTATCAGAGGTATATTTTGTATTACAGAACACTTCCAGTAAACAACCGCGCGCTTTTTGTCCCTGGTGCTGTAATCTCAGGGAATAGCTGCGAGAGAGCAGGACGAACCATGGAGACTATCCAGAGACAGGATAAGGCTGGTATTTTAAAGTTTGGATAAGGCAGACAGTTTGTGTGGACTAGTCTTGAGCGGTGAGTTGTTGGTGCATTGATTGCGTTCCAGGCCAGCGTTTGGAGTAAGGTGCTTAAAGGAGATCAGTTCTTTGCCAGTTCAGACCATAGACTCGGGAAGACGGAGACATAGATTTTGCGATAGAAAGAAATAAATAAATTTGATTAGTGGTATCAAAATAATCAGTTTCAAACTAGAGTCTTCTTCCGTTTTTATGTTTTTTTTTATTTACTACAACGTACACGATTTTAGTGTTAGCAGTTTTAGTACCTTAATAAGCCATTGTTTATTGATTCGAGGTTTAGTGGTAAGTCGTCGAAGATTTGATACAAGTCTTTTGATTTTAGATATTGGGAGATCAGGCGTTTGAATATTAGGATAGATTTGGTAGTGCGGATATTTTGTGGTAGTTTGTTCCAGAGTTTGCTGTAGAAGACGATAAAAAACTTACCGCGATGTTGTGTTTGGTATTTGTTGATAAGTAATGTTGCTTCGTAGTTCCGAAGTTCGTATCTAGGCATTTGGTTCCACATGGGAGGGAAACCCGAGAATGATATTTCGTTGATTACTTTAAAGAAGAATATTAAGTTGTGTCGTAGTCGGCGACGACACAGGGGTTCTAAAGAGAGTGTTTCACATCTAGTCGTGTAGTCCATGTTTCCGTTAGTTGCCAGAATTCGACGTGTGAAACATCTTTGTACACTTTCGACGCGTTTTCTATCTATGCTATTCATACTCGAAAAGATAAATGAGCAGTACTCCAGTATAGGTCTTACACATATCTTAAACAGAGTAAGTTTAGCTTCCGTTGTATGGAAGTTTTTAAGAAGGAAGCCTGTTAATCTTCTAGTTTTAGAGATAATAGAGGAGGTATGTTCCATGAACTTTAGGTTGCCGGAATATTTAATACCCAAGTCGCTTGTTGATTGGAGTATTTGGACCTTTGACCCATTTAAATAAAACGTGGACTGAGGGTTATGGTTGCCTATGTGCATGATTCCACATTTACTGTAGTTAAGTGGTAGTTGCCATTTTTGGCTCCAGGAAGTTAGGTTATCGAGGTCCTTTTGAATTAGAGTCATGCCTTCTTCTAAAGAGTCCGGTTTAAAGCTATAAACAATCTTGAGATCGTCCGCATATGAATACGGTCGACCATGTTTTATAACGTTATTTATGTCATTTATGTAAATAACGAACAATAAGGGACCCAGTACACTTCCCTGTATAACCCCGCTGGTAATTGGTTTAGGCGATGATAGACTATTGTTGAACTTTACTGTTTGCTTTCTCCCTTTCACCTTTCAGGAAAGACGCAAACCATGAATGAAGTGGGTCTTTGACCCCATATGACTTAAGTTTAATGAGCAGTCGTTTATGAGGGACTTTGTCAAAAGCTTTACTGAAGTCGAGAAATAAACTGGACACTAGAAGCCCTTTGTCCCGTTGTGTAGTTATGTCATTTAGGTAGTCTAACAAGCATGTGTCACACGACCTATTCTTTAAGAATCCATGTTGTGAAGGGAAGAGTAGTTCGTTTTTAAGTAAATATTGGAGTAATTCCTCCTTGATTATCTTTTCCATTACTCTTGATGAAACAGAGGTTAGATTAATAGGACGGTAGTTCTCTATATTTCCTACAGGTCCGGATTTAAACTTAGGAATGACGTGTGTAATTTTCCAAAGGGTAGGGTAGCATGCAGTGGAGAGTGACATTGCAAATAGTTTGAGAAGTGCCAGATGGAAGTCCGTGCCACCATTTTTAAGTACAGTGGCTGGTATACCATCAGGGCCCAAAGTGTATGAGTGTCTTAGCGTAGTGATGGCCTTGGCAATATTTTCTATAGTGAATGCTATATCACTGATTTCGCATGATAGTGGCGGAGTGGGCTCGATCCCATCTGTGTGGTTTTCAATAGTAAGTGAAGTGGCAAAGTGCTCACTGAATACATCAGCTATGCGGCAGGGGTCATCATATACTTCATTGCCACAGATAAAGAGGTTTCCACCCTTTATCTTAGAGCTACTGATTTTGTTCCGGAAGGTCTTGAGAAGTCCCATGGAGTTATTCTGTGCAGTAGTCTGCTTTTCTAGTGCAACTTCCATCTGAATACGCTCTGCCCTGGCCTTAATGCATATTTCCTTCATAGTTATGAGGGAGGAAAAATCTTTAAGTTTATAAAATTTATTTGCATGCTTACGTAGGCTTCTTCTTGTAGTAGTGGCGATAAGCATGCACTTCGGAATTCTAGGTTTAGTATATCCTAGAGGTGCTACTACATCTAGTACATTATAAGTGTTGGAGTAGAGTATACAAGTCAGCTTATCAGCATCGTCTTCCGTGAAGTAGTTGTTCCAGTCAAGATAATTGAAGTAAGTCTTAAAGCTTTTCCAGTCTATCTTGTGGAAGGATCTGCTAGGTATTGTACTCGGGCATTTATACAGTGTAGTCTGTAAGTCAAAGCTGCACATAACAACGTTGTGGTCACTACCTGGGAATTGTTTGCCTGTACGTACGGTGCATGGGGAAAGTTCATTTGTAAAAACTAAATCCAAAATATTTTTATATCTGGTAGGGCTACGGACATACTGTGACCAGCCACCAAGCTCTAAGCTTTCCATAAGCAAGTCATAGCGTTTCGGCGTTTTGGTGGGAAACCATGAAATTTCAGGCATGTTAAAGTCTCCACAAATGACCTTACCTGTAAAGGGTAGGGAAGAGGCCAGTGTAAAAATGTCAGACAGTAAGTTTATATTCTCTATTGATGGGCTAGGTTGTTGGTATACACAACCGAATAGGTAAGACTGTGATACAGTAGGCCTCACAACAATCCACACTGAGTCTTGTAGTTTGTTTAAGTCTGTTGTATCAAACAGAAGTGAGTTTAACTTTGTGTTAACATATATTAAACAACCCCCTCCACGTCCATGTAACCTGTCACTACGATATAGATTATAATTATCAAGGGATATACTTAGATCAGAGACGTTAGGAGTAGTCCATGCCTCAGTTACCATAATAATTGATGGTTGGCAGATTGACGCAAACAGAGCTAAGTCGATCATTTTGTTGCATATTGATCGCGCGTTAAGTAGGCATAGACTAAACGAGTGGCCAGTGAGGTTGAAATAATTTAAGGCGTCATGGATGAAGGCGTCAGGTTTAGAATCCTGGGTGAAACTTTGACTTGGGGATAGTTGAGTTTCGCATTGTTCAGATACTAGTGAGTAGATAATGGGTGATTGCTCTGCAGCGTCAGTGTTTAGGTTTTCACTGCTATCGTCGTTTTTTACGCTCAAAGTGTTTGTGATTAGTGGAGATATGGTGCTGTGAGATTGATTACTTAGTAGTGGCAGAACTGGAAGTTGGTGGTGTTCGGGCTCGTCATCAGCTGACTTAGTAATGGCTGCGGGGGCAATGAGTAGGGGTGAGAATGGTTGTGAGTTATCGTACGAGGATACTCTAAAAAATGGTTCGAGTGTGCGTACGTGACATATGGATCATAGTAGTTAGGTAATGAGTTTTGGGATGCAGCCAAGTAGTTGTAGTTACAACTGTTTACTGTAGGGAAGTATATAGGTCGTAAGTTTCCAAGTTTAGGAGGGTTTTTATGTTGATAGAACGGGTGACATCCCAAGTTAAAATTATTCCCATTATCTGTTTGGGACAGAAACGATATAGGTAGAGGAAGGAGGCTTTTCTTCCTGGAATCAGCCTTCGGGGTCATTCTGTTGCTTTTAAAGTATTTGTGCGACGGAACAGAAATAGGGTGATAGGAGAAGAACCGCTTGTTGCTGTTCTTAACACTGTCCTTCAAACCTAGTGATTCAGAGATATTGTGCCCAGCGGTTTGGCGTTTGTTACTTATTTTATTACTCTGAATTTTAGGGATGGGGTTATGCTGACCCTTATTGATAGGGAGAGCATTAGGCCTGTTGTAATGATAAGGTATGAATTCTGTTTTAACGGTAGGGTGGTGGATTAAGTTGTATGGTTTGATCCTATTCACCTCTTTATTTTGAGATAACTGTACTCCCCTTGGGAGTGATGTCTAAATCTACTAGGTCGCTGCCATTTTCGTTGGTTGTGAGAGGTATTGGGGTATGAGCGACTATACTAGGTAGAGTTATGGGTATGGTTGGGCTGGGTGGAGTACAAAGTCTAGGTGGTGGAGTACTACCACCAGAGTGCGTCTTAGACTTTGTTTTGGAAAGTTCATTTGGAGTGGTTAATTGTGACTCGGAATCTTTTATGTCTGAAACAACAGCACCGTAACGGTTGAGAGATCTACGTTGTAGAGGTGTTTTATCAGCAACTATTAGTATATTTTTGAAGTCACTGCCGGATCTAATAAAGTTTACTGATTTTATAAAACGCTTGCAATCTATGATGGATGCAAAGTGGAATAGAATTGGGCAGCTAGTCTGCCAGTCTTTTTTACACAGTCTGTTACATTCGCATGGAATATGAGACATGCCACTAGCCTTTAGTAGGGTCGCTCTAACCTTTTTGAGTGGAAAATTCCCTGGAACATTGTAGACGATGGCTTTGTGAAGCGAGGTGAGTCGCTTTACAACTTCTGATGCAATAAAATCTAGGAATGTTTCAGCTCGCTTTGCCATATTTATTTCTATGTCTTCTTGCTTTCCAAGCAAGTAGGTTAGCAGGGTTAGGTCACTTAGGATAGATTCCATTTTGGTAAGGTAAATGCTAATTGTACTTCTTCAACTTTGTTTTTATAGTCAGCAATGTCACTATTTAGATCAGTCAGGTTGATAGCCTTGACAAGTGGTGTGCGATTGCCTATTATCAGCGGTTCAGTGGCAAATAGGTCATTAGAGGAAGATTCAGGGTTTTTGGGAGAACGGCTATCCAGCTTGGACCTTTTAGCCTTATTTCGAGCCATTTATAAATGGGAGGGTGAGATTTCAGTATGAAGTATGCTTTTATTAGGTAGTGGCAAATTTGTAACTAGGATTACAGCTGTTTGTATGAAAATGTGTTAGCTCGAATGACGTGATATACAATATATATTTAATGCGATATAATGTTTTATAGTACTATGGATAAGGCGGTTGGCCAATTTTGTCGCAAAGATCAAAATATATAAACCACGTGTAAAAAAGTAACAACCTTCGAACAGCGCGCTTGTCTTACGATAGAAACTCAGGGTCTACAAAAACTTGCAATTCCATATTAAAAGCATCTAAAAATACTGGTGAGTGGCGGAAGAAGAAACGAAAGCAAATAAGAGAAGTTCTTGGTTTTACTAGGAATAACCCAACTCACTAAAAGCAGTAGGAAAACAAAAACCTAGAAATTGTGTTGAGGCCACCATTTCTTACACAGTAGAGAAAAACAGCGATCTTGAGCCTAAAGTTTGCTATAAACAAGGTGTAGAAGGTTGGTGAGGTAAACTTTGGGAGCATAATGCCATTTAGAAGCAACAGACACACAGTGATTTGCTCGTTAGAACTCATATCTGTCAAGAATACCCCGTTGACAAACTTACTAAAATTTAGCTGGTGCTGATCGCGCATTATTAGTACTAGATATTTTATTGGTGGGGTTTATCATTCTCCCACGAGTGATCACTGACACAACGAGAGACTGCCTCATGCTATTTGATCACTTGTGAGGATCTAAAAGGAGCTGATTGAGGTAGGTTTTGACACCCGATTGCTAGACTTAGTTAATGAGGCAGTTTAATTACAGGGACATTTTACCAGGAGGTTTAGGAATGTTAACAAGAAAGTGAATCTCACCAGTTAAACAGGACGTGACGCCATTTGGAGAACAGAAGTTAATCCCTCAAAACTGGACCATCTGCAATCAGACTATCAATGTCAACCTGTTGGGGATGGAACACGGGCGGGCCGCAAAGTAGGTAACTGGTCTGATAGACAAGAAATACATTGATCAGCTACTTTGGCTTGGTCTGGTTACTTTGAGTTGCAGGCAGTCGCTGGATGATTGAAATTCAGTCTCTATTATACTGAACACTCCTGGTCACCCAAACAAAGGCCTAATTACCTCTTTGCGAACACCTGTACTTAAGCTACATTTCTGGTCAACCGCCCATCAGAGTCACGAAACACACACGACGGCCAATTACCTGACATAAAATGTTTGATCCACCTAAAAAGCATGGCCTGATGCGATAACTGCAACACATCACAATGGAAAGCTTCAAAAAACTTGATGATGATGTATACAATTGTGGTATACCAAAGGCCTCATGAATCAAGGACCAAACACGTTATAAGTTAAATTTAAAATTATCATTATCATTCTGAAATTTGGTAAAGTTCTGATGACTTCCTTTAACTTCCAGTTCTATATCACTTCATCAACCCCTTCGTCCTTGAATACCAGCCTCCATTCACTCATATTCATTCTGTGATAATCTTTCAAGCTTTGTGTGATTGGCCGGACTACCTCAGACTGCGAATAGAGGGACACATACTAACTCATACGTATGCATATGAGTGCAAAATATTGGCAAAGAAATAAAGCAAAAGTGTTTGTTAAAAATTCAATTAAAAAATATGGAGGTAGGATGGAAAATTAAAAAAATTAAATAAACAAAAAACCATCTAAGGCTGTTAGGACTATATCTGTCCTACAGCTAGCATATTATTGATACGAACCAAAGAATCGGTGAGAAATCAAGACACTTATAAAGCGAGCCTGAAGAAATGAACCGACGTTAACACTTTGAACGGGAAATATTGCCTTAACGTATTTCGAATTTTCTGCTTTGCTGGACGCAATAAAAGCACCATTTTTGTACAGAAGATTCTACTCCAAACTTACTTATGGTTGATTCGTTTCCTTTTGATATTGGCTTTAAAAAACAGTGTAGTCATCTTAAGTTTTATTTCAGCTGTCAATTAGTGTCCTCATTTTACGTTATAATTTTAGTTCTGCACAGGGTAACCTTCTTATACTTTCTTTTACGTTGGATCTGTTTATCCATTGCGGTTTAGTTGATACGTCTAGGTAAATGTCTTACCGTTTAGCACTTTTGCTCTAATCGGTTACACTTTTAAATCTAGTAATAACCCTTGTTGGTTTAGTTCAGTTCGAGTTGTAATCAACTTCCATTTTTACGGTTACTTATCTTAGCAGTCATGGTCCAACAAAATAAATTCCAGAGATTAGGATGTAGATTCCCCGTCATCTGTGGCATGTAACGTAACCAGTGAAAACGGTGGTGACCTAAAACTTGAACGCGTCTAACTATAGGTACCTACTGTAAAATCTTATTTGCTTGTATGAAAATCCCTCCATGTTATTTTTTGTATTGTACAGTTCCTTTACTTGTATTTTATCATTTTGTTGTACTCTGACTCTATAACAGATCTTGTTTCTTCCTGTTTGCCCCTTTTATGTTATAACAGTATTGTATTTGCTCACAATCAGTTCCTTGCATATCCCTTTTTGTTAGCATATGCTACGTGCTATTGGTCTTCCGTTTTGTTTTACTGGACTTCAAGGTCTTGTTGTGAGCCATATTGGTTTGATACCTTAGTTGTCTATGCCTGAGTAGCTTGACTCAGTTGGTTGGCTTTATTTGTTAGGACAAGTAACTAATTTGATGTTTATTTACTACGTATTTGTTTTGTTATAGATTAATTGTACAATTTGCTTGAATCCCTTTTACTGTATAGGGAAGGGGAACTGTTGAGGTTTGTGTACTAAATTTGTGTTTATTTTTAAATATAGTACCACGTTTTGCACCAGTAAATTGTGTTATTAGATATTCTGTTGCGAAATCGTGCGTGACTCAAGAACCAGCAGGCCCTATACAGAAACAACGTTAACTACCAAGCGTTATTGGTAGTTTTGGTCTTTACACCTACAACAAACTCAGCAATTCAGATCGTCTATAAGTTTGTTGACTATGTAATGCTGGTGTGAACGACAAACTGTGTGACATTACCAATTTAATAAAAGAACTAAGGCGACATTTTTTCTGCCACTTAGTTAACAAGACACTATGCAGTGAAGCGGTTAAAGAGACTTGACAAGGTCACTAGTGAAAAGAATACTGGACCTGAATTAAAATTACTCAAAGTGAACACTACTTGGGAAGGACATCCACTCAATTCTGGTAATGCACTGATTATCATAAACTAATTCAGTAGTGCACTGAGTAAGGGTGAACCGATGAAATTCATTTTAAAAATCAAGACTTTCAACTTTTCCGTGGATCTACTCGTATCAAGATTTTACATCGATGTTGCTTTAGATATGATGTCCATTCTACATTCCGGTAACTCCATGGTAAACGGCAGTTGTACTGTCTGTGATTGTGGCTATTATAGTTTTGCATACGATGTTGGCGTTGCGAGCGTATGATAATGGTGTTACCCTACTAGGAAATGTTGTTCTGAAAATTCCACTTGTCGCCGAGTCTACCAAACATCCAGATACAGGCACTGCTCCAATGCATGTCTAGCTGAAGGGTGCTGAGGCACCTGGCATTAGTATCAAAGTGACTAAAGTTAAAACATGACCAACAACGAAATTAATGGCTTGTCATGAAGTTGAGCTAATAATAAATATCCTGGATCTTCGTAATGACAGTGTTTACTTATTTATGATATGATTAAAGTTATTAAAAATGGTGTGGATGGCAGTTACACTGACCAGTGTTGTCAAAGTGGTTTAGACAGAATACTTGGAATTATAACCAAATATTTGTGGTGTCTAGTGTTGTCTAAATATGGATCTAACAATCTAATATAGCAGCGCATATCAAACCATCGTCTTTGATGCAAATGCACACTTTATCTTGTGGGTAAAGAGTGTTCACTAACCTGTGGATTAAACGAGCGAGCTAGCTTGATTACTGATTAATGTGACTTGGTCATAACTGTCCAAAAGCCGCCGATACACTTGATTATCATATGCAGCGATTTTACTCTTCACTTCAGTACCTGCCATGTTACGCGTAGATCCTTGGTTATCGCATAATGGTTTTCAAGTTGGTTGGTGATGCATTTCATGTTACTCAGGATGCGGACATCAAGTATAGTGACAGATATCTGAAAGTATTTCGACATTCAGTATCACGACAAAAGAATCGATGATTTTCTTACTTTATGAAATTTATTGTAGACGTAGATGGGGCACATACTTCGGAAAATGGTTGAAAAAGTTAAGGAAGCTTCCTGAGGTTCAGTCGTAAGATTACTCCACCTACTAATTTACACAAGTAACTTTCCTCAACAAATATCCTCACAACGACTACTATTCGCAGAGAGAGTCGAACCTTAGAGGGAAGTCAGTAGCTAGGAGGATAGGCTGATATTAATGGACGGACTCAAAGTTGAAAGGAGTAAAATGGGCTACCTCTCAAATCGACGAAATGCAAGGTTGTCTACCAACGGCAGGAAACGGATCATACCTACACTCTAAATAAGTTCCCCTTTAATGAATCCCCAGTATAGAAAGGCTTAGTCACCTTGGTCCCTTGCAACCTCAAATCAATAGCTGTGATAAAATGTCACTGGAGGAAATTTTGCACTCTTGACACTGAAGCTCAGTCCGATAGTAGAGTTTTCCACATAATTTACAATAATTTTACTTGCTCGCTTTTAGAGCATTGAGGCACAGTGCTTTTTCGTTCAATCAGCGTAAAAAGCAACACTTCAAAACGATTTCAAAGGAAGCCACTAAGTCCGTCCCTAGATTCTAGCTCAAATCACATAAGGAACGCCTGTTGATACCAGACTTGCATCCCTTGCAATAAAAGAGGCTTAGATAGGAGCGCACAGTGACCAATGAAATTTTAAACACCCCTTAGCACCCATTAGGTCATCTACTCAGAATTAATTTGAATACGTCTAAGAGAAGACATTCAAAACTTGAGGTACAATACAGTACTTTGGAAGGTAGGCACAACTCCTCGTTAAGAACAGTCAATTCCTGAGGCTTCATATCAATCGAAGCAGTTCATGCGAATTCTACCAAAGTTTTAAAAGGAAAACTTGATTCATCATTAAGGACTCAGACCACATTCTTTCGCTAGTCTGCCAAAACTTACTTTATCTACAAATTTTCTTATATACCCAGGTGTGCACCTGATGAAATAAGTGAGTCGCCGCTACTAGACACAGAAGCCGGCGGAGCGAAAGTTTATTTTATTCCATCCACAACTATCTGAAACTTTTGAATAACAATTCGTCACAGATATTGGATATTGAGGACATTCACCAAATGACCTCGAAATAGTCAAACTTTTAAAAAATCGGAAATGGTCATTCGTGATCTACATCCTGTAACAATCAGGGGAATATTCGAAAAGTAGGAGTTGAACTTATACTAACCATCAGTGTTTTAGAGTCGACAAAAACAATGATGGGAACGTTGATCACAAGGAGCTACAGGTGGCGCTATCCAATGGTAAGTGTTGCCCAATCAACCTGTAAAGTGTAAATAAAGGAGAATTTTTAATTTTGAACAAAGTGTGAATAATAGCGACGAGGCAGCACTTTGCGTCTTTTTTGCCTGTCAGGTGTAAATAAATAGACATGTCCGTTTCGACGCGTCTACAAACACACTTTATTACGAAATGAATAAACGGTCATTTTTTGGTCTTTATTTACACATTATGGTTTACTTGTAGCCTATATCCACACTGCATAGTCTAATTTTGGCCTTTATTTACACCGTATGGTCTACTTATAGCCTAAATTCGCACTGTCTAGGCTGCCCATCGTCTACATTCACTGTCTAGTCGACATTTCTCACAAACATTTCGTTCTTGTCAACTACTATGAGCGTCTACAAATCCCTCAATGTAAATGAAATTGCACAAATTTATTTGTATAATATTTATTGCCAAACTTATTTTGCAGTGTACATGGTTCAGGAAAACAGCTTCACACTGTCAACGTCCATATTCGTAACCAGATTCATAAGTATTCCCCCCCACAACAACCTGTACAGAAAATAAATATAGAGAATATCATTATGGAAGTACTAAATGCAAGACTTCATTCAAACTGCATGCTACTTTACGAATACGTAAATCCGTAGCAACAACTTATGTAAGAAAAATAATTTTCATACGGGAGATATTTATTTAAGAGAGTATACTCCTCATCTAAATAAAAAAAAGTGGAGAAGCAGTAGTAAGTAGGGTCGATGAGAAAATATAGTAGCCAAATGGGGAATAGGGTCATTTTGACGGAATGTAGTGTAAACAAAAGGCAAAACCGTCAGTTCTCAAGGTGCAGTGATATTGATAAAGATGGAAAGTCGTCTATAATTGAAAGAGAATAATGCCATCGAAATGGGAAATAGTGACACTACCGCGCGAAGTTTGGCTTAGGCTTTGCATTCTCTCCTTAATCATTGGACGTTTTTTACTATTCCAACTCCTGCCTTTACTTTTTTTCAAGATTGGACTCAGTAAAACTTGGTTACTTTCGCATCACACACTGTATGGATGAGTACTTGTGTTAAGTGCAAGATACTGTTTTGCACTGCTTACTAGCACCTTTACTTTGTTTCTAGCTGGGGACAAGTCCGCGGCTGCAGTTAATTGCTTGGTGGTTAACATTTCTGTGCGAAGCATCTAAACAATTTAATTCCACTCACATGCCACAGTGTTTGAACCTATATTGGAACTGTATAGTCATTATTTCTGGATGGTATTGAGGTCGGATGCGTTTTATTGCGATTAAAATTATTTCCTAGCGTGACAAAGCATAGCTATAAGAATGTCCGCATAGTCTTCAGGAGCTATGCTGACATTTCCTACTGTCTACTTCCAGGTTTTATGACAAGTTTTGGTATTTTCTAGTAGAGTTTCTAGTCAAACAAAATAACATTAAGCAATGCCAATAACGGAACCATACTCGTTTAAAAATGATTACAGCGGAAGTTTGGCTTCCGTGAAATTTATGAGATAGAGTTCTAGTTAAAGTCAATTTTATGTAGGCTAATACCTCGCTCTCTTTGTAACATTTTCTCTACACGACTAGTAGATTGCTGTAAATCAACAGTATTTGGTCATTTTTAAAATCGTATGCGAAGTTTTTGATGACATCTACAATGTGCAGACATCTTTCATTTGCTAACATTCCAGGCTAACTAAATTTGTCATCATTTTGTGAATAACTAAGAGACCACCGCTGGTTTATCACCTAGTAATTGTTCCACATTGGGAATAATTTTGGTAGATGCCCCAGTGCACTATCTTTTTTCTCTAGAGCAATGCTATTAGGCATGAGGGACAGAGGCATTTCTATCGGACATTCCGGTTAATCAATTTCACACATGGGCTTGGGTACTGTTTCATCGACTACCAAAAGGACGATGTCGTTGACTTGGATATCAGTTCGCTCTAATGTTGATTTAATCAACCGCTGGTTAACAAGAAGAAGCCCATACATACATGCCAACTTACGTCACCTATCGCGTAGACGAGATATTCGTCTCTCAACGACAGGGAGAGTGTACTGCGCAACAGTTCGCTCTGTCTTACTGTATGGGTGTGAGACGTGGCCATTAAGGGTTGATGACACTCGAAGTTTATTACTTTTTGACCATCGATGTCTACGAAACATTGCTGGCGTTAGCTAGGATCATCGAGTATGTAATAACGAGGTTAGACGACGGGTGTTAGGCAAATGTGGTAAATCAGTCGATGGGGTTGTGAATCTTCATCGACTGAAGTGGTTGGGACATATATTGCGTATGCCCAACCACCGTCTGCCTCGACGCGTAATGTTGGCTGATATAGGAATAAGATGGAAGAGAGTTAGAGACGGCCAAACGAAAACATGACATCAGTTCGTTGAAAATAATGACTCAGCTAGTGGTAAATATGATGTAAAGTCAATGAAAAGGACTCGAGATGCTGATTGGTCCTTGATGAGAAGTGAATTCTGGACCAATAACCAGGTGACCTTAATTTTCCTGAGAATTCTGAGTTTGCTCTGGTTCGTTGATTTTCACCCCTGTCGTCAACTGTTATGTCTTCAGTTGTAGTGAAGTTTGTTTATTTTACCCCGTTGTCACTGATATGTTTTGTTAGATGAGACAAACGCGTGAATTCTTATTGTCTTAGTGGGGTCTGCGATACGATACAGATAAATTATCTAGGGTAGTTGGATTCTGTGTCTGATCCCCTCGATAGTTTCAATCGGACACCACGATTTGTTCCTTCCCAGCCCACAGCCACTCTGAAAGACTAGACTTGTAGGAAGATTATATTGTGGAGCAGAAATGCATCAGATGTGATTAGCAAACAACGTTTATATATCTCACATTCGGGACTGAATTAATTGATGAAGGCTTACAAATCAATCTTACAAAAAAATCAATACGACGCCTATCGCTTGATTAAATGAACGATTGTATTTTTGGGGATTTTGAATCCCCAGCCCACCAAAACTTTCAATATTCACAGAGGAGGCTCTTCATTTTGACGATTTTTTCGTTTACGTTTCAACAGCCTTTACTCCCAAGGTCTGAATTAATGATAGCGATCGGTTTGGACTTCAGTTCGCTCTCCTGAATGCAAGTGCTTTCCTTCTAACTCTCTTTTAGAGACCATCTTGATATTATTTAAATGTCAGCTACAGTGAGTTCCGAAGTACTCTTTATCAGTAATTTCTTTTATCTCACAGACAATTAGTAATCTAAATTGGTAGGTTATACTACTATCTCTTCGCTTGCTGATTCTTGTTATCGTGGACGTTTACGCTTGATAATACCTATTAAAATACTCCCGATAAATCTCTGATTTTTTCTAAGTTGTACTGGCGGTGAAACTGAACTGTACTGGCAAACTCAAGCAGTTGGGTTACCTCGAAAACCAGTCAGTGTAGGGGATATGAATGAGTAATTTATCACAGAAAATACAAGTTAGAATGTACACAAATGCTCCACTATTCCTCTGTACTTTGGTTTGTTTCATTCCTTTCCATTAGATTACAGTGTTTTGTTAATCTTGTGAATTTGGTCTCGTCGTGTTAATGTGGTATAGCAACTTGGACCAGTACACAAATGTGCCAAGTTCTTCGTTCACGACTGACTAAATTTTCATAACGTTCTGTCCTCTTAAGCATGTGAAGTATTTTAATTTTACATGACGTTTCGCAATCTGCTTAATTATTCTGATAATTTGTAAAGGTATAGGTACTTCATTCAACATGAGAACTATTGAAATGATGATAAAAATATTCGACCAAGATAGAAATGGAACTATTAACCTAAATGAGTTTCTTCAATTATTTAAGTATGTTCAAGACTGGCAACGATGTTTCTCTCGTTTTGATCGAGATAGATCTGGATTAATTGATGCTCAAGAACTTGAATGTGCATTGTCATCCTGTGGTTATCGACTTTCTCCTAGTTTTATACAAATGATGATCAGTCGTTTTGATCGTAATAACCGGCAACAAATGGCCTTCGATGACTTCATTTATGCTTGTGTATGTCTCCAAGTAAGTGCATATCATTTGTTTATTTAAACACAAATCTTGGTACAATTTTTCACTAAAATAATATGTCCAGGGCACAAATAAAAATAATTTGATATCACGAATTATTCTGAATTAGACAATCACTGACCACTGGGCGCTCTTGATACCTGTTTCGTCCTAGTATGGGACTCTTCGACCGTGCACATCCACGGCCCTACCAGTGATCAAACCCAAATACCTTCTGGCCCAGCAGCGAACGCCCTACCATTAAATCACTAAGCTGGCTCTCAACCACTGATACTTCTAACAAAGTCAATCCACGATATTTTTGGACAACCTCATTCATTGCTATTAGTTGGTAACTGCCTCACACCCTACATGGTTGGACTCCACTAGTCACATGTTACTATAACTCAAGGAATTACTTTAAAAAGTGTTATGACGTGAAAAAAAGGAGATGGTTTTGGTTGGTAGACGTGAACGCCAATGAAATGTGCCTACTTGATAATGCGCGACTGACCTAAGCCCACTCACTCCCAGGCCGACAATAGAAGAACTAGAATTGGGAACCGGAAAACGGAGAACTGAGAACGTATTGTATTTTAATCATGCCTTTATATATACATAAAATCAGACCACACAGTAACCCAATCACAAATCTAACATTGATACAGAACAAAGGAAAGAGTGGCAGTGAATGGGGACAAGTTGTACACAACTAAGCAACTGTAGTTCGTAGTAATAAATAATATACTAAGAGTACATATACTAAACGAGAGGACCGGGTACGATGAACGTAACAGTTATAGAAATGAAATGATTACACTATCCATAGTTATGATAAATGACATAATGTTCTAAAACACAGTTCTCGAAGATAATCAATCTTCATTAGGTGCCCGGAATATCAGCAAGAAAATAAGTTAGAAGAGACAATCACAATATAAACAGTGGAATTTAGTGCGAAAACAGGAAACAATAAAAAGTATTGCAAAGCTAGGTCAGAATAACAACTGTCATGTTAGTTCTTTTCTCAACTGAGTTTCATCATATCCAGGACTTCGACCAAGGCGTAGTATATATATATATATATATATATATATACTCGACCGTGCTGCTGCCTAGATGTGGTGGTTGGGCTTGTTTATCGTAATGATTCAATCGGGCTAAGCTGGCTGGAACAATCGTTCCTCAATGTTCTACTATGCCAGGCAGGTCGGTTGGAGGGCGGTGAGACCAAAAGCAGCAAATATAAGGTCAACGGATGGAGTCGTACCTCTGGCTGTACAGACGTGTAATGGCAGTAAGGTGTTTTCTTCAGACAACCAGCATAATAGCGATGCTGCCTTCCCACAAATGAAGAATGGGATTAAAAAAGGTCGACCTTAAAAGTGCACACCTCACCTTACTCCACGGGTTTCCGTTTCCGGCAGTAAGGCCACAACAAGTACGGAGCTACAACAACGAAAACCTCTCTCAAAAAACCGTTTGAAACCCGCCTCAAGCAGTTGTTCCTTGGGCACTGCGGTCACGCTCCCAGGTCGTTTAGATCAACCCTAACCCAATTTGCTTTTCAGGTTTTTGAGAAAAACCCTTCCACAGTGTGGGCAACTGGGAAGAAATAACCGCCCCCATACCTCTAACACCACGCGAGATCACAGCCATTTCAATCAAACTCCTTTTTCTATTGCTAATATTTATCCTGGCCCTCCCAACCTTCAAGCCTAAATCCTTATCTTCAACTTTCTCCTTTGTCATCAGTGCTAATGATTCTGATCCACGAAATAGTTTCCCAAATCTGCTAAGACCACGCTCCAGACTTCAGATTAGTGCATTCAATGTACGTACCCTATGTCAAATAGAGCAGCAAGTCTCCCTCGCGCCGTTAATGTATGTTGTGTCTCCGAAACATGCATACAGGATTCTAGCGTGGTCATTCACTTGACCTCACCTAGTCAGAATGAACAACCTTCGCGATACACTCTTCGTCTATCTGGCGACTCAACAGCAACTTCTCGTAGACTAGCTGGTGTAGATATCGTGTTAAGTATGACAGCAGAACAGGCACTTCTTGAATGGATTCCTGTCAACAGTCACCTATGTGCCGTCCGACTAAATAGTTTAGTAAGAACTCGGAAAGATAGGGACACACGCCGTTGTCCTTTCATTGTTTCTACATAGGCTCTCACTAACTGCAGCCCGGACGAAGTGAAGGATGAATTTTACAGAAAACTTTTTGAACTTCTTCATAGGGATAAACACTCAAATTTAGTACTCATGCTTGGTAATTTTAACGTCCAAATAGGTAGCTTGAATCGATTTGAAAGACATTTAGGTGGATGCTTCAGTGCTCCAGCTCAGAGAACGGATAACGGCGACCGTCTGCTACAACTGTGCTCAGACAGTCGTTTATTTCTAGCGAACACGAACTTTAGGCATAAGGAGCCACATCGTCCAACATGGTGACCTACTACACCTACTCAACGGTGGACTGAAATGGACCATATCGTCATCAGTCGCCATTGGAGGGGCTCGATAGAAGATTGACGATCTTTTTGGAGTACATGTTTGGATTCTGATCATGCTCTAGTACGAGCACTCATTTGCTTGCATCTCACTAGGTGAAGAGAAATTACTACAGGGAAACACATTAGAATTCAGTTCAGCAACGAAACAGCCAAGAGTAAATTCCAGGAACAACTGGAGAATCACTTAGGTAAGTATAAAGATGCGACCCAACTATAAAATTGCTTGGCAAGATATCCAAATAGCTATGGCATCTACAGTGACATCTATCAAGGACCTAAATCAACCTGTCAAGAAAAGTCAGTAAACCTCGATGGCTTCTGTTGAATTGGTGGACTCCCGAAAACTTATCCCGTCAGGCTATAGCCAATCTATAGCGAGGCAAAGCAGAGGGTCCTGATGGATTATACCCAGAGTTCCTAAAGGAAGGTGGTCCCACTTTGACAATTAGGCTGACTGATATTTTGACCAAAGTTTGGGAACTTGACATAATTCCATCTGACTGGTGTCGATCGTTAATCGTCCCAGTATATAAGAAAGGGTCAAAGTCGTCCTGCGATAACCATAGAGGAATTAGTTTGACTAATATAGTGTCTAAAACTACTGGCTTCTATAATTTTCAGACGTCTAACTACAACTCGTGATCTGCAGAAAATCAGGCTGCTTTCAGACCTGGTCGCGGTTGTATAGACCAGATATTCACCATTCGTCAGGTTTTAGAACACAGACATACTTTTCGGCGCCCGACAATGGTGGTTTTTCACGACTTGAAAACAGCATTTGACTCTGTAAACCGAGAAGATCTATGGCAATGTCTTGCATTGAAAGGCGTATCCCATAAGTACATAAATCTTGTTAAGGCTCTTTACTCAAACATTATTAGTCGTATCAGAACATATGGCAAACTGTCATCTGAACTTGTAACCTCAAGTGGTGTCCGTCAAGACTTCCCACTTTCCCCATTTTTGTTTAATTTCATAGTCGACTTACTGTTGGAAATTACACTTTGATTGTCTGACTTACCAGGAATTGATCTCCTACCAGGAAATCCACTTATTGACTTAGAATATGCTGACGATATAGTCCTGTTTGGTGAAGACGCTGATAAGATGCCGAATCTTCTAATAGCAACAAACTCCAATGCAAGCATGTTCGGAATGCGTTTCTCCCCCTCTAAATGCAAACTATTGCTCCAGGACTGGTCTTCGACAATTCATGAGTTAAAGATAGGAAGTGAGGTTGTTGAGCACATCGACCACTTCACTTATCTTGGAAGTCTAATTAACCCTAATGGGTTGGTCTCTGACGAAATCTCAGTACGAATTCAAAAAGCTCGTTTGGCCTTTGACAATTTACGTCACCTATGGCGTAGATGAGATATTCGTCTCTCAACGAAGGGATGAGTGTACTGCGCAACAGTTCACTTTGTCTTATTGTATGGGATGAGACGTGGCGATTAGGGTGGACGACACTCGAAGCTTATTAGTTTTTGACCATCGATGTCTACGAAACATCGCTCACGTTAGCTAGGGTTACCGAGTAAGTAATAAGGAGGTTAGACGTCGGGTGTTAGGCAAATGTGGTAAATCAGTCGATGAGGTTGTGAATCTTCATCGACTGAGGTGGTTGGGACATGTGTTGCGTATGCCCAACCACCGTCTGCCTCGACGCGTAATGTTGGCTGATACAGAAATAAGACGGAAGAGAGTTAGAGACGGCCAAACCAAAACATGGCATCAGTCCATGAAGTCACTGACTGCCGGTTTGAGTCGTGTCGTTGTCTGAAGACTACCTGGATGGGGTCCTCGCGATTACCGTAACCAGTGGCTAGAAACACTGAGTGACATGGTCCAGAATCGGTAACCTTGGCGCAGATGTATTCACTGATTGTCCTCCCTTAAATCATGAGCTTTAAATTATTCTATAACTTTCTTTCTACGCTTCCTGAATCATATTCTATATGTTCACACTCCTTGTTACTATTATTATCATTATTTTTATTGAAGTAACTTTAGCAAATGTGGTGTTAATCTTGAGGTACCATAAAGGTATGGCACATATGTGTATATATTCATTATTTGAAAAAAATGTAAAGGAATATATTATCTACTACTCACAAATGTGTCCAGCTGGTGCTAAAAATCAACTTAGTGTCCACTGTATATAGCTTTGAAAGTCATTTTAGCCCCTAAACTCTCTGTCAACTACTGTCAGGATACACTCGTTCATTTGTTAGTCAAAATCATTCACTCATAGCTCTACCAACAACAGAAAGAGTATCTTAAATTCGAATATCACTAACAGCCTAAATAGTCTTTAGATTCACCCGACTCAGTAATTCACATATAGTAGATCTCTAACTTCCACCAAGAAACCCCTCCTTGAAGTCACAGTTTAGTGGTGTATTGGTATGGATGTCATTTATAATGGAGTAATGTTAGCTTTTAAAAGGACCTTTTAAGCACCAAAACCCTACTTGTTATTTTGTAGTAGACTAGCCTTTTTCTTTCAAGTAAAAGATAAGTTAGAAGATTTTTCCTCCTCCATGTATACGTATCAATTAAACTGCTCATTTTAAAAATGCTACTACTAGTCTACTTAACCAACAAATAAATGAGTATCTTCTATTATCGTTTTGTAAGGGTCAAACAAACCACTTTTATGACTCAATTTTAGCTCATTTGGTTGACTGTAGATATATAGTTGAGGGAACCAAATCACTTAAAGTGATACATTGTTGTATACCACCACTGTTTTCTAATGAGGCCCGAATTCGTTTATTACACATAGTAGGAGCTATAGGAATTCTAATTAACAACCCTAGTCAATGTGTTTAGAAGAAATTTGTGGTAAATCTATCTCTTCCTTGACCAAACAAGTCACAATAAATAGTCTGTTGATTCCTTCCTTTTTTCTGTCTGGTTTTTTCCTCATTCCTCGTTTTGTATAATGTCTTCACCATCAGTATAATTTGAACTATGCATTCACAGACCTTTCATTACCATTATTATTTGGATGAGTTTATTTTATCCAATTTTAACGTACTTCCTGTATTGAAATGTTTATTTACTCAAATTGTTTTTATTATTCTTGTCAGTATTAAAGCACTTATCCTCTTACTATCATTCTGCGTTTCCCACATTATGACTAGTTATGTAATCCATCTGCTTCATTGTGATCATTGACTCATGAATTGCTTCGATTAGTTTATTACTTTCCATATTTACATTTAAATATTACTTTGTACTTGAGCTAAATCTATTGATGACCTATTTAACAACAGTAGTGTTCTCTTGTATTTGTTGTCCTAATTTTCATGATTGGAATCTTTAACATTCTGAAATTAGTATTGTGTAGTTAACTTATAGCTCAGTTGAGGGTATTTAGTCAGTTTAACATCGGTAAGATACTAAGAATCGACTATAATATGGAATCCATGAACAGCTTCACCAATATTGAAAAAAACATAGAGATTCTTCATATTTTACTATGATTTCTGGGTTCATTGTAACTGGTTTACCAGGTGTAATAACTCTTTCTTAAAGTAGTTTCTTTTATCTTATATTTTTCATTGAGTTTGTACTGTAGGCGTACATAGGTTTATATGAACATTTATTTCTGTTCTATTTCTTATAGATATTGACTAATTGCTTTAGACAATACGATTTTGACCAATCTGGATATGCACGATTTAGTTTTGAACAATTTCTCTCTTCTGCTATGTCCATAATTATTTGATACATTAAGAGAAAAGAACTAATGTACAAAAGAGAAATATGAATGAAGGAGAAGTGGGGGGGGGGAAGGCGAAGGTTGACAGTATTATCACTAACTCCATTTTATACATGGTGATATTTTTTCTAATTTATATACTTCGTTTTATCTTTTGTTGTATGAGTATATAAAGAAAAATAAATAAACCGGATAGAGAGATATTCACTTTACTATGCATAAACACTTTACTAATTTAGATTTTGAGTGAAATTTTGTTTTTACTTGATTAAACAAATGATAATAGTAACTTATTGTATTTCTTCTTTGTTGTAAACGAGAAATTTTTTGAAATTATTTGTTTCGATTGTTTTGTTATGTAATCACTTTAACTTGACAAGTATGATGAATTTGTAGTTCTGGTTTTTTTTTATCTGCTTCAATTACGAATGGTTCTTTTGCATATGATTATTTCTTGTTGCTTTTTTATTTTAAGTATTGTTTGTTCCGATTTCGTTTATTCTATAATTTATCCAATCAAGACATTTGCTTTCAGTTCATTTCATATCGGTTTATAATTTACTTAATTCAAACTGATTGATTAACTGGATAAAATCAAGAGGTGTAAAGTACACAGGGAAATATGTGGTTCACAGTCATGTTTGTAAATATGCAATTAACCTTTATATCTTTAAGTAACGTACAAAGCATCTTAGTCTTACTGCCGAATCCCTTAGATCTCTTTCATGCTGATTCTTCAACGACAACCGGATCAGTACAATATCTAAATTCTGTAGGCGAACAATTTATCCTTTCAAAGTTAAGAGTCAAGGTAACTAGACCCCACTCCTAAGAAGAATATTTTTCATAGTGCATACAATCTGTAGTATCAGCTACTTAGATTGAGTATGCAAGGTTATCTAAAATTGACTAATTTTAGTTTCTTCTGGTAAGGCATTTACAGTATTTGTCTACGAACTTATAATGACAGGAATAGACAGTGACTCCGAAAATTGTTCATAAATCCGTAAACCCTTAGAATTAAACCTGGATATTGGCGAATCTGACAGACAGGGCATTTCAGACTGTAGTATAGTGTTTTGCAATCTTTGTTACCAAAGACAAATCAATGACTTGCCCCACGTGGAGTATAGACCACCAACCAGCATTCTCTAACCAACTCTATCTTAGGATTTCATTTTCAGCTCCCAAGCGCCGTTCATTTTTTCCATGTCTGCCTCTTATTTCCGGTGTAATATGTTTTTTAGTCTTTCTCTTTCCCCTTGACCTTGACAACTCGAAGTTAGTGCTTGTCTTGTGACGTATTTTGGTGATTTCTTTAATGTGTGTCCTCTACCTCCAGCCTTCTATCCTGACTTCTTCCTGGTTGGTTTGTCCTCTGCCATAGGAGGTTGTTGTTGATGGTATCTTTCGAATGATGCTTTTTGTAGTTCTCTGAGTTTCAACTCCATACAATAGAACTGTCTTCACGTTTGTATCTAGAATTCTGACTTTGATGTTGGTTGATAGCTGGTTTGAGTTTCAGATGTTCTTCATTGTAGAAATACTGTCATCGCCTTAAGCTTCCAGCCCTTGTCTTCACGTCTGCATCAGATCCTCTTTGTTTGTCGATGACACTACCCAGGTATGTGAAGGTTTCCACGTCTTCTAGAGCTTCTCTATCGAATGTAATTGGGTTAGTGCTTGGTGTTTCGTATCTAAGGCTCTTGCTTTTCCCTTTGTGTATGTTGAGGCCCACTGCTGCCACACTATCCATCTTCACCTGCATTTCTTGTGTGTGGGCATAGAAGAGCTACGTCGTCTGCCAAACAATAAGATTTAGAGTTCATAGACGAAGTAAAAAAAAATATTAGGAATCAAAGAAAGTTTGATTATGAATACAATGATTTTAAGTGCTGTTAAAATATGAAGACGGTTATCGCTTCCCAGTTATCCACACAATGAAAAAGTTCTGATCCCTAAGGTACCTGAAAACGAAATCGGGATAAGGTCGGTCTTCATAATTTGAGAGAGTGACCAAAATACTTAAGGAACAATTCCTGGAAACTAAATGTACATAGATTTATGTGAGTACATCTTGGAGTGTTAGCATCTTACCTGTTAGGGCCTCTAAGCCGGGAATGGAAACCGATGGTCAAAAGTAAGGTGGTCGTTTTTAGTATCAACTTTTTCTAACCTCACCTTTCTTTTGTGAGAAGTGAACATCAATCTAACGCTGGTTGTCCAAGGGAAATACTCTTCTGTAGTCACACCAAAGTAGTGTCATCGATAGGGACTTCTGTAATTAGCTGACATCCTAGTCTGTGACTGACTCTTCAGGAGTTGACGCCTAAAGTAATCTGACTACCATTTAGTACTAATGACTGGCTTAAAAATAGTGCACTCAAATGAAAATGTATGATTTTTAGAGAATACTATATAGAATAATACTATAGTAATAGCATTAATCAATACTGTGTTTTTTCCATAAATACTCACGTGAAACTGCAGTAAACTCATTACTACATTGATATACCTAGATTAGGAAGTACTTTGAAGCCTGATAGCGTGATTCATATTAGTCAAGTATGTTGATAAAAGCATTCTTGTAGTATCAGATCTATTAAATGATAAAGCGTATAAAGTTTATGGAATACAAATGTAGCTTACTTGGAAGTCTATAATTAAATATGCATTAGTCGACAGACAAAATGCATTAACGAAGCCGAAATTAAAGTACTCTTACATCATGATACAATGATTACATAACTTTTAACAATGAAAATATGATAAAATATTCTTTTAACTAGGATGACATTGAACAACAACTTAAAAGTACACAGTCAGAGAATTCTGTAAATGAAATTACAGCTTTGAATATCTGATACATTAGGCGATTCAGGAAGAGAAACTAACTTTCTAAACTGTGCTTTAGAAAACTATTTTAATTACTTTAGTCGCGTGTAAACATTTTATTTCTATAATTAATGTCCCACTTGCCCTATCCATATATTTGACCTAGTGACAGTCAGTATGTGATTCCCTACCTGTGGACTACAGTTACTAAATTGTATGTAGTATCAGATCTATTAAATGATAAAGCGTATAAAGTTTATGGAATACAAATGTAGCTTACTTGGAAGTCTATAATTAAATATGCATTAGTCGACAGACAAAATGCATTAACGAAGCCGAAATTAAAGTACTCTTACATCATGATACAATGATTACATAACTTTTAACAATGAAAATATGATAAAATATTCTTTTAACTAGGATGACATTGAACAACAACTTAAAAGTACACAGTCAGAGAATTCTGTAAATGAAATTACAGCTTTGAATATCTGATACATTAGGCGATTCAGGAAGAGAAACTAACTTTCTAAACTGTGCTTTAGAAAACTATTTTAATTACTTTAGTCGCGTGTAAACATTTTATTTCTATAATTAATGTCCCACTTGCCCTATCCATATATTTGACCTAGTGACAGTCAGTATGTGATTCCCTACCTGTGGACTACAGTTACTAAATTGTATGTAGTATCAGATCTATTAAATGATAAAGCGTATAAAGTTTATGGAATACAAATGTAGCTTACTTGGAAGTCTATAACTATCATTACACAGACAAAATGATTACAATAGATTACAACTTTAAATGAAACTATGATAAAAATTTTTTCTAATAATGTCCCACTTGCCATCCTATATTGACTAGTGACAGTCAGTATGTGATTCCCGACCTGTGGCTACGTTACTAAATGTGTATGTAGTATCAGATCTATTAAATGATAAAGCGTATAAAGTTTATGGAATACAAATGTAGCTTACTTGGAAGTCTATAATTAAATATGCATTAGTCGACAGACAAAATGCATGCATTAACGAAGCCGAAATTAAAGTACTCTTACATCATGATACAATGATTACATAACTTTTAACAATGAAAATATGATAAAATATTCTTTTAACTAGGATGACATTGAACAACAACTTAAAAGTACACAGTCAGAGAATTCTGTAAATGAAATTACAGCTTTGAATATCTGATACATTAGGCGATTCAGGAAGAGAAACTAACTTTCTAAACTGTGCTTTAGAAAACTATTTTAATTACTTTAGTCGCGTGTAAACATTTTATTTCTATAATTAATGTCCCACTTGCCCTATCCATATATTTGACCTAGTGACAGTCAGTATGTGATTCCCTACCTGTGGACTACAGTTACTAAATTGTATGTACGTACTCCAATTCACTGCCACTATCTCTCTTATTTTGTATCGACGTTACTTTTCTAATTGGTTGGTCAGATTTTATATTTATATAATGGAGTGCCTAAAATACTATATGATCTGTCTGTTTGGCTCATCGGCTTGTGTTATTCGTCACTACGGCCTAGGACTGATTAGGTATCTGGCTGAAGTTAGTCATTGACTAGATTGTCGTATTTGCAATTGCTTGCTGTAATTCCATGCGCACAAGGTTATATCAATCAATTCGTCGTACGTTCCAGTCATAACAGTTTGGCGGCATAACAGTATCTAACATGTGTCTAAGTGATCTTAGAGTTAAGTTAAAATTCACTCGAGCTAGAATTCGGACGTTCGTGACTCATTGCATTCAAATAGATTAAGAGCATATTGGATAACTATGTCCCAAAATTTTAATCAATCCCTACGGTTTATGTTGGGATTGTAATGGAAGAACTAACCAGCGAATCAGTAATGGTGTTATTTAGCTATTTTGTTTAAGACTTAATAGCACTTTACAACTACAATGGTACAGAAATGTTTATCTCAACTAATATGATCTCAAAATGTCTAACGAAAGTTAGATTGACAATCCGTAACTCACCGAATATTTTACTCATGTATATATGTAAGTAGTGTAACACTAGTTTTTAAATTGATGGCTTTTAATGACATCGCAATTATGTGATGACGTATTTTTAATGACAAACGTTTGAGATTTCTACTAGGAAGATGTTAGTGGAATTGTTTGATTTGGGCTGAGTGGTTTAACCATAGAGCCTCATTGTGTTTTTTAACAACATTATCAACCGACAGTGGTAGAACCATACGACATTTAATTAACAACTTGGTTCATTAACCTGAAGTTTGATTGTTTATTGACCATGTTTGTATTGTCTTCATTTCTTTTATATTTTGATTGCTCAATATTTTGACATGATCTTTCACCTTTGCAATTGTTTTCATTTTTAATTTGATTGGATATATCACAGATTGATGTTGGCAGGGTACCATTGACAACAAGGGAACACTGGACAGCTGTTTCGTTCTAGTGTGGAACTCTTCAGCAGTGCGCACTCACGATTCCGCAGCAGGGGCTTCAGGTTGACGCGAACGCCTAACCATCTGCACCACTGGGACGGCATCCAATGGTAGAATTCCCACTTCCATCAATTTGTTTTCATTTTCCTAACCATCTGCACCACTGGGACGGCATCCAATGGTAGAATTCCCACTTCCATCAATTTGTTTTCATTTTTAATTTGATTGGATATATCACAGATTGATGTTGGCAGGGTACCATTGACAACAAGGGAACACTGGACAGCTGTTTCGTTCTAGTGTGGAACTCTTCAGCAGTGCGCACTCACGATTCCGCAGCAGGGGCTTCAGGTTGACGCGAACGCCTAACCATCTGCACCACTGGGACGGCATCCAATGGTAGAATTCCCACTTCCATCAATTTGTTTTCATTTTTATTGGTTGATAAATTGGACTGATTTAAATGTGTTTATTGATCAATGGTTGACCTGAGTTAAATAATTATAGAAATTCTCTGGTCTGTCATGATGCCCCATAGTAACTGTCAACATTTATTGATTTAAGAGAATACACATCAAAGAATGTTATATCTGGCTAGTGCTCATTTAGACTTATTTCTAGAAAAACAGTCATTGAACATTTTACATCATTTCCTTCTCCTTCCCTAAAGTTGATGACTTCAAATAGATCTCCATTCTTTTGAACAGCTTTGAGTAGATGATTTTATTTGTTGTCTCTATTATAGCTAAGAACTTAATCTACTGGTTTGCTTTCCATTACACCCAGTTTTTTAAATTATATTTGTATGTCATCACTGACGTTGATTAAATTGTGCTAATTATATATCTGTGATGTTAACGAATGTATCGAACGGATTGCCACTAGTTTTCTATAAACTATAGGATAAAAGGAAATGAAGAAACAGGTGTTCATTCGAAGAAACTTCTGTAATCAATTTATTTTAATCCTTAAATCTATGTACATTAAGGGGTCTGTGAATACCATGGTTTCGTTCATTTGGTTCTTACTTTTGTTTACAACCTGACCAATGTAAACATTATCTGTTTTGGATCATACGTCAAATAAATAGTCTCTTGATAGGAACTACTTTACAAATTCACCATTTTACTGTGGTACAATAAACAGACTGGTCAACATTGTTGTAAATTTTACCGTATTAAGATTTCACTATTAATTTTAACAATGAAAACCAACTTCACACTATAAATAAGTGATGCATATATTTGTGAAATTCCAATGAGTAGAAATTAAAATCTCTGACGTTTCGCGGCTTAGTGCAAGTCGCTTCTTCAGAGAAATGAATAACCGAATTTAATTAACACAAGATTAAATAATACAATCGAACAAATCCAAAACAAAATAAACTCGTACAATCAAAATGCGAGTTTGATCGTGTCATGATGTCAAGTCATATAGGTCAAGGTGGTTTGAAATGAGACATGTATGTACATGTTAATGTGATGTGTGAGGAAAATATGTGAATATGTGAAAATAAAATTTTATGCATGTTAATGTGTATGACATTCGATGTACTTTAATTGTGGCTAGTTGGATAGAAAGTCCATGTTGGGTGGATAGAAAGGCCTTCCCTTTTGTTAAGTGCAGTTGGATTTTACAAAAATGTGAAGCGCCTCAGCTATCCGTCTTTCCTTATAATTGGAAAAACCTTTTTGAATGATTCGGATATTTTTAATATCGATTTTATGATTGTGATAGATAGCATGTACTGCTATTGCTGATTTAATTTGTAATTCTTCAAGTTCAACAGGATTATTAGGAGGTCGTTTAGTGTAGCTTTCATGTTCTTTAGCACGAATTTTGATTTTTCATGAAAATTCTCCAATATAGAAGGCATCACAATCAACACAACCTAGCCTGTAGACACAATTCTGTGTTGAGGTGAAAGGGATCTTGTCCTTTATTTTAACCAATGCACTTCGAATAGTGTTGGTAGTTTCGTAGAAAGTTTGGATTCCGTGTTGTTTTAGAATTCTTTGTAATTCATCTGTTGTGTCTTGGCGGTAAGGTAGGACGGCTGTACCAATCCAAGATATTTTAGCTAATTTTCTATCAGTTAGTAATAAGTCGTTTCGTTTTCGCAAATTTTTAATAATATTCATTGGAAAATTATTAAGCCGTAGGATGTTGACTATATTTTTGTATTCGCATTGCTTATCGTCTTCAGATGTAATGAGTAATTAGTGCTGAGAATACAATATATAGATTGATATCATACTTCAGTGGCTTATTTAGTCCTTTTTTATATCAGCTAAATGATCATACATCTTTAGGTGAACAAACTGCATTTCAATGCAATCATTTAAATGTTTGCTTTGAGTACCAACTTTTGAATTGGTCAATATCAGGTTATATTGTATTTGTATAAGTTTAAGTTTTATTTCATACACTTTGTTCCCTATATTATTTTCAAGAGAATAAGAACAAATATTTGTGCAGAATAAGATGGATTCATTTTATTTCGTTGGTTTCTCATCAGCTGCATACAACCTAGGATAATATTTTACAAAATTAATATTTAAAACAAAGTTTAACATACTCATGAGTGTTTGAAGTTGGTTGAAATCAAACATGTTAGACATATGAACATAACTAAAATGTTGAAGAAATTGCTGTAACCATATATATCGAATACAAAAAAAGGTACCAGAAGGCGAAATAGAGATCAGAGTTCAAATGATTGCATAATAAGAGGTGGTTGGAAATATCTGATAATAATGTGAATTAAGCTCAGTTGTTAAACTTGAAGTGACCTAATTAAACAAAAAAGTTGAACTCAACCATCCAAAAACGGTAATGTAACGAAAAATGTGATCCAACAAAGAAGTAATAAATGAAATAGGCAATGAAAATAACGGCACATAAGTCAGGTTACCAGGGTAAAGAAAGGCTAATAACACTTTCTTTTTGGACACATAAGTTTGGTTTCAATCGTTTAGTGGCAATCGCTTTAGCATATTTAAGATTTGAAGTTTTTTGTCTATTGGACACTTTCAATGATTTATTGATATCAATCTAGTGTTTTGCGTCAATCAAATGTTTAGCGAATGCGCTGTTGAATTTCTTTATTCCTGTGAATCGTAGATTTTTCGGAATATGCTCATTAAAACACAAGTAGGCCCTTCTTTCTGTTCGGTTAATGTAACTGCTACTGCAGGTACACGTAAATTTATACAGATAGTTGGCAATAACGTGAGAAAGATACCTGTTGGTTTTTGATTGTGTTGTGACGCGTGGTTTAGATCTCTTATCGACCGCAAAGATCTCCGTCGTAAATTGTTATATTGTCTAGGTTGACCGCGCGCTTCGACTCCTAAGCTATGATTCGACTCCCAGGCTGAAACTACTCGTCAACAGGAACACGAGAGAGAAGATAGGTAATACTGCAAAAACACCTTACTGCAAGAGTTCAATTATGTACAGAAAATTAGGATATATATATTATCATAAATGTCCTTCAAGCCTCTAGAGAATTCTGTAACCTTCTAACACAGTAGTGCTAAGATAACTGACCAATCACAGACATAGCACGTGACTTCTCTCTGTCTAGAAGTTTCGGATAAAAATAACTATCTGCGTTCTGATTGGACACAATATTTCCTATTGATCTCTGTCATATTGAGATTGTCTCGAGGGCTTTTCTGAGCCTACCCAACAGATTGTTTCAGTGAACATGTTGTTATGTACGATATAACCAGTTTTGCGCATAATAAGTTCTCTTTAAAGCTGAGCCAAGTCTTCTTTTGATTGTTTCTACAATATCATCACCTTTGAAATCTAGTTGAAGAAAAACAGGCTTCTTATGGACTGTGATTTCATTTGGTTTATCAAGTTTTAGTTCACTGTATTTGTCAATGAATTTTTCTGGGTAGCCATTCCTTTTTAGAAACTGTTTAATTTTATGATTGTTCATATTATAAACTTGACTCGATCGAGTCCCTGTTACCATATTTGGATCCTGAGCGAATCACTTAATGTTGTCATTTAGTGATATGTTTTTAGTGAAGTTGGAATTTAGCTACCAATCAGCTTAGGAAAGATTATTACACCCTACTTGTCACTCGCCAACTAGGTATATGTTATAACTTGTGCATGATAGTTTGACTGGCCGCAGACAACTTTAGCACTCAATCACCTTGAACCTTCCTAGTCGCAAATTCATAAGACGAGTAGTCAGATGTCTTTATTCCAGTAAGATAGAGAGAGAATTCGTTATGTACAAGATATTCGTATATTTATAGTAACTATTCATCAAATTGAAATTATAAACATTTTATTAATACAATCAAAATATTGTCAAATATACTCTGTGAGTATAACTTACATTGACTCTCATTTATGTGATGAAAGTTTATAAATCAAGCTTACAAAAAATTAATACATCTTTCGCTTGATTTAATGAGAAATTATATTTTTAAGGATTTCCAGTCCCCAACAGTATTCTTCCATGTTGAGACTTGAAACCTATACAATACTTTTCAAGACCAACATATCAGTCACTTAGCTACTGAATCATTGTAGCCACTTAGTTTTTTAATTGGAATTAAGTTTTATGTATATCACTATAATGTGACCAATATGAAGGTTAACACAACAAAGTGATATGAAGGCAAACATTCAAACAATCACACGTATAACGATCTACATGATTAGTTAAAAAATATGATAGTGAATTCGGTCTAAATTGTACAGTCATTGATCATCAGGAAGTACAAAACGCTATTTCATCCTAGTATGGAACTGTAGAAGTTTGCATACTCTACTCCACTAAGGAACGAACTTAGGGCATTTTGGTTCTGAGGTGAACTCTTTGTCATTAATCGTACGGATAATTATACAAATGTAACATATATGTACAGGTCATATATTGATCAGGATTTATTATGGGAATTTATCAGTTAGTCATTGTTGAGTAGATGATTATTATATATTGTTATGGAGGTGTATGCAGATTGATCACTTTATAATTCATAAGGCTTGAAATTTATGGATTCAGTCTCTAGTAGGATGGCAAATATTCCTCAGAAATAGCATATCACAATGAAGCATTTTTCCAATTCTTCCTGACTTTTAATAGGTTTCTAATTATCGTCAGCATGCAGTGTGAACTACAACCTAACAAATCTCCATCAATCTTTTTATGCCACTAAAGGGATACGATTGGGGTGTTTTTACTGCCTATATAAACATTTTCTTATTTTATAACGATTACCTCAAAGTCTATTGTTTTGGATATCTACTCTTTATAATTCTACTTATTTTACTAGTCTGAACTGTGCAATCATAAATATAATCTACAGGACACTTGTAAGTAAATCTTAGCAATCAAAATATGACGAAGATTTTACATGCATAAAAATCTACAAGGAGCTTTCATAAATTAAAGTTAAAATTATCTTTGAAAAATATCAATTTCGTTGGTTCATTGTTAAAATAATCAGATGAGGCTTCTAATTTTTAATTCATAATTTTGATTGGTTGAATACGTCACAGGGTACCATGTAAAACCAGGGTGCACTGGGCAGCTATTTCATTCTAGTACGGAACTCAGACTCGTTGGGAGTGGGACAGTTTTCACGAATGACAATGAATAATCGTCGCGCTATATAACACAAATTGATAGAAGTGAGAATTCTATCACTGGATGCCAGCCCAGTGGTGCAAGGGGTTAGGTGTTCGCCAACCTGGAGCGGAATCTGGGATGCGCGCTGATGAGGAGTTCCACACTAAAACGAAACAGTTCTCCAGTGCTCCATGGTTTTCAATGGTACCCTGCCAACACTTATCTGTAACGTATTCAATCAATTATAAATATCAATTTCCACAAAAATAGCCTTCTTAATTCAATCACAATTTTGAGTTAAGCAATTTACACTGCTACTGATAAAGTTACCTTTGAACTCAGTAGGCATTAAATATTCATCAAAATTTCTGAGTGCTTCGAGTGGTTAAGTAACTGAAGATGTTGGTAACTTTACAACCCATAGAGTATCATTTCGTTTGAAACATAACATCATGCCTTGGTAATGAAAGCGTTTTCCGTTGTTGAAAATTCTTTACGATATTTGATGTATAATGTGTATTTAAATAGTATATGATTCAAGCTGTTCGATGTGATTCCTTGACTAATTCAGACATACGAAGTTCTTAAAATTTTGTTTCAGAATGACACCAGTTCTTGTCAGGTGTTCATTAGATGAAAAGTGTCAATAAATTTGAAGTTTAACAAGAAAACCAAATATGACTTAACGCAATCAATTCATCATGTTCGGAGTAATCCTGACAGAACTTTTTGATGACTAGTAACCTTAATACGACGATTAGCTAGCCTAGTTATCAAACCATATTTTTTAATCACCAACATGTTTAAATAGAAACCAACCGCTTCAGTTACGCTGAAAAATTAGTTTATGTAGGCATACCAAGATATCGTCAAAATGTAAAATACTTTTTTAGTCTTCTAGCAAGTACAGCATCTTGAAAATAAAAAAACTTATATTTATTAGCCCCGCACTTCTTTATTAAATACCTTTTTGATTTAAGATATCAAGATAAATTGTTATTATAGAATGCGTGTTTGCCTTATCTCATTTTTTAGTTGTTTTAACGCCATCTTCACTTAATTTGGCTTTGAAATTTCCGTTTTTTTTTAAGTTGAGCCCATTCTGATTACATCACTACATATCAGTTCGGCATAGTTTGTATTAACTGAATATCTTCAAATTAGTCAACGAAACCTAATGCTTACTGACAGTATTAGTGTTCAACTACCTATTTCATTTAATTTAAGAAGCCAGACAGCACGGATCAAATACTAGACCACAATAGCAATAACCTAACGTCAAACGAAAAGTACGGTATACAAACACTATTAAAAATAGCCGGAAATAACTACAATATTATCACTATAAAAGTAGTTAGGTAATCACTCTTAGATTTGTTCACTAGAAGAATGACTAACCCAACAACTTTACCGTAAGTGTCAAACAAAATCTGTCAATAATTGAAAAATTGTCAAAGTATGTAACCAACATAAAAGAGTATTGCATATAAATGAAATGTATTTAGATTTGAAGGAAGTCAACACCTCTTTAATATTAGAAACAGAAAGTAAAAAAATAGACTAGAAGTGAGTATATTCCAAAAAAACAACAGAGTTTTATCAAAAACGATGTACAAGACAAAGTTTTATCAGCTTATAGAATTAAGTAGTAAATATTTGTAATATTCCAATATATATAAATTAAATTCTATAGGGTTTCACAACTTACTGTAAGCCGTTATTTTCAGAGAAGACAAAATAACCTGGATTAAATTAACATGAGTATATTAATCATACAAGGAAACAAATTAAATTATTTGGTACTGAGGTAGATACTACTTATAAGGTCATCAATAAGTAGTAGGTAGCAGAGCATCACGGGAAATTGGAAAAAATCAGTAAACAGAATATGAGACGAGTTGCGAGGTGGTAAGGAGTAAAGCATGATTACAAATACAGAGAAGAATCGAGAACAACTAAGAGAAACAAGCTGACAAACGACACGGTTCAGAGAACAAGAAGGATGAGCAAATTGATGATTAGAATTAATGTATGTATTATTTTATGACATTCTCTGTTTTTGCCAAATAGTTCGTTGATTGACCAGTAAGGTCTTTTCACGGCATAGAACAGATCACAACTGTGAGCATGTTGGAGTCATGTCATCATGGATCAGGATTTTTCACAAGTTTATTTGTTCGTTTGTTTGTTTGCTAATGGTCGTCAGTTAGCAGTCAGATTACTAGTTAACGTGTTGATTTTTTTTAGTTATTCATACTGAAAAGCAAATCAATTTCAAAGTGAAACTATACAACTCAATACAACATAAATAAAACACTCTCGTTACTAAGACAAGTAGACTTCATTCATTGCATATATAACGAAGTCGTTAAAGTGTTACAGTCTTAGTTTCAATTGTAAAATAAAAGGCATGTCAATTTGTCAACTTAATATCCCAAGAAATACTACTTATATCTTGTTCTACTATAATATTAAATCTCATTAATGATGATGGATATTTACACACTTCAATCAATTCATACAAAACAGTAACCATATCATATTACTTAATACTGAATAATGCAATTAACACATGATTGAAGAAAATAACTATTGACTTTCATTAAAGATTATTTCTATGTTCAAGGTGATGTAAAATCAATGTCATCAATTATTATAAAGAATTGATTTGAAAAAAACGTCCTTCATGAAAATCAAGTGTTATACATTGAAAACAGTTTTTTGTGGTCACGTTGATGATATAGTACAATCAATTGAATGAAGAATATGTTATATATTTGATATGCCGGGCACCTAATGAAGATTGGCTATCTTCGGGAACTGTGCTTTAAAACATTATTTCATTTATTATAACTGTGGACAGTGTTAACATTTCATTTTCTATGACTGTTACGTTCCCCTTGCCCGGTTCTCTTGTTTCGCATATTTGCTCTTAGTATGTTGTTTATTTACTATGAGGTATGCTTACTTAATTGTGTACAAGTTGTAACATTCACTGCCACTCTTCCCTTTGTTCCGTACAAATGTTAAATTCTTGATTGGTTCACAGTGTGGTCTGATTTTATGTATATATAAATGCATGATTAAAATATAATACGACCTTGGTCTGGTTCTCCGGTTCTCGGTTCTCGCTCTCTCAGTCTTCCTGTCTCTCAATTCTGGTTGTCCTATTGTCGGCCTAGGGAGGTGAATGGGCTTAGATCAGTCGTACATTCTCAACTAGGCACACATCTTATTGGTGTTCGCGTCCACCAACCAAATCATCCCCTCTCCTTCCTTTCTTCTCGTCATAACAATATTAGATAGTATATATTTACTTTATGGTAGATTAATAATGATCATTTATGAAATATACACTTGTTAGCATCTTTATTACCTTAACTAAATGCATTTAATCTCCAAAATTGTTGTAAGTGAAATTTCATTTAGATAATGAAGTATATTTGTATAATAATATTGGAATGTAGCATTCTTAGAGTTCAGTGCTGATCCCATTTTAGATCCTGCTTATGTTATTTGTATTGGAACTTAGTATTCCGAATCATAGTCACGAAGTTGTGGTAAATGCGCAATACATTTCGAGAATACACGAATAAAAACAGACACCGTTAAATATGAAAATACTTATATTAACTGTTATCATAAATACATTGGCGAAAAATTAAGAGTTTATGGCATGGTAGTTTACTTGTATAAGCTGCAATTCGTAATCGGATGGCTTAATTATAAATATTCCACCACATTTAATAACTCCTACTGATGGTATTCAGAGTAATATTTCTACTACACAATCTGTGATCAGCAGGATAGGTTTGACAACAGAAACAATAAATCCGAATAATCCAGCTGCTCAAGCTATAACAAGTAACAATAATTAATTTTCATTTGATACCAGAAAGTCGACTGAGAACGAGAGAGAAGAGAAAGACTTATATTTAAGCAACGACCACAGGTGTTGCAGCAAGCAAACACAACCCAAAAGAAAAAAAACCCAAGATTAGAGTGGTATCAATTTTGTATTTTAACGAATGTTGCTAAAAAATATGTATCCAGATGAATGCTAACAAAAATTTAGTACATATATGAAATTAATAGCATTTTGCAAGAAATAACATTTCTAGACGACTACACAATGTGGTGCTGTATTGTATTAACTAGCAACGGAATCATAAGTTGTCAAACTATCAAGCAATCAAAAAATCAAGCCAACATGCAATCCAAAGTAATATATATATATATATATATATATATATGTCATTTTCGGGATAGTGATTGGAATAGATCAATATTATCTAACAAGTGGGAAAGTCGACACGATAATGAGATAAATGGGCTCATAAATATAACAAATAAATGTAAAGGTGATACGTTGATCAAAATGTATCAATGGAATTCATCACAATTTGATAGACAATAAAGTCAGAAACTGGTTCATAAAAGATACAGAGTGGCAGTTAACTAACAAAAATCAAAAGCTTAATACTGACATTTTTGATTGTACATGTCTAAGATCCAAGTTAAGGCTCACTTAGTGTTAGTGGGGTATAGACCGGATTAAAGCATGCTCAGTGCATGATCGTGATGGCGCACGCTGATTGGCTATTTCTAAACCAATCAGCTCTAGCGGATTGTTGGAGAAGATTCTGGAAGCTTCTTGTGTAAATACTATAAATACATTAAAGTTTCTCTAACTAACGATCCCTACTTCTGTCTACCCTTGTTATTTGGAATATAATTTTGTTCCTGTTCAAACGTGTTCTGATTTGGGATCTTGTCGAGTGTTCGGTGTCTAAGAATACTAAGCAATAGGAGTAATTGGGTCGTTGTGTCAAGGAAATATAACACTTTGTGATTTACATTTAGTGATTTATAAAGTACATTATTAATAATTACATATGGCTCTAATAAAGTTAAATATGAACACTTTGAATTTCAGCTGTCATATTATACGGATATGTAAATTTATCGAGGGTTTTAATATTTCAAATCAAATCCTAGTTTTTGTATGTTAGTTATTGGTTTGCTAACAGATATAAATTGATGTGCCGGGCACCTAACGATGATTGACTATCTTCGAGAACTGTGCTTTAGAAGATTATATTCAATTATTATAACTGTGGACAGAGTAAACATTTCATTTCTATGACTGTTATGTCCCACTTGCCCGGTCCTTTTGTTGAATATATTTACTCTTAGTGTATTGTTATTTACTATGAACTACGTTTACTTAATTGTGTACAAGTTGCACTCATTCACTGCCACTCTTTCCTTTGTTCTATATCAATGTTAGATTTGTGATTGGGTTACAGTGTAGTCTGATTTAATGTGTATATAAAGGCATGATTAAAATACAATACGTTCTCAGTTCTCCGTTTTCCGGCTTCCAATTCTGGTTCTTCTATTGTCGGCCTGGGGGTAAGTGGGCTTAGGTTAGTCGCTCATTATCAACTAGGCACACTCGATTGACGTTCGCTACAACCAACCAAATCCTCCTCCCTCTCTTTCTTCTCACGTCATAACATAAATATATCCTCGATACTGATATACTGGGCACCTAGTTTAATTAATTACTTATTGGAACACTTCTGATACGATATAGCGACCTTATAAAATATTATAGAATTCTTAAGTGCAGATCTAGAAATGTGATTGTACTGAACAGATGGACTGTTTAAAATGTCTAGTTTCTCATATAATTTTGATTTACAATTGGAATCATATTTAGTCATAGAAGTGATGGAGACTATTCAGTGGTTTTAGTGTCAACTACTGAATTAGTCTTGTAACAAAAATAATAATATGCATTAGATAGAAGTACATCAACTTATTATGTACTTAATGTGATAGAGCTTACATCCTACAGTTTCTTCATAATCAGAATGTTTTAAAGTAGCCTGGTAAAATTTGGATTTTATAACATACTTTGGTCATTTCAGCGGCGTAAATGAACGACGAAAATTAATCAATCAATGTCTGTTACCCCATACCGAGCATAGGTCGCCCACCAGCATTCTCCAATCAAATCTGTCCTGGGCTTCCTTTTCTAGCTCTTTCCAAGTGCTCTTCATTCTCTTCATGTCTGTTTCCGATTCCCGACGCAATTTGTTCTTGGGTCTCTCTCTGTTTCTTTGGCCTTTTGGATTCCATGTTAGTGCTTGTCTTGAGACACAGTTTGATGGTTTCCTCAGTGTGTGTCCAATCCACCTCCAGTGTCTTTTCCTAATTTCTTCCTCAACTGAAAGTTGATTAGTTCTCTGCCACAACAGGTTGTTGTTGATGGTATCTGGCCAACGAATCCTAAGTATCTTGCGCAGACAGTTGTTTATAAATACTTGTATTTTCTGAAGGATACTTTTCGTAGTTCTCCAAGTTTGCACCAAACCCTACTTGTTTGTCGATTATGCTGCCCAAATATGTAAAGGTCTAAACGTCTTCCAGAATTTCTCCGTCAAGTGTAATTGGGTTAGTGTTCGTTGTTTTGTATCAAAGGATCTTACTTTTCTTTTAGTGTATGTTGAGGCCTACTGCTGTTGAGGCTGCTGCTATATTGTTCGTCTTCATCTGCATTTGATGTTGTGTGTGAGATAGAAGAGCTATGTCACCTGCAAAATCCAAGTCATCCAGTTGCGTCGATGTTGTCAAATGTATTCCGAGAGTGCCTTCAGATGTTGCAGTCTTCATGATCCAGTCGATGACCAGTAGGAAGAGGAAGGGCGAGAGTAAACAGCCTTGTCTGACACCGGTATTCACTTCGAATGAATCTGTGAGCTGATCTCCATGCACGATCCTACAATGTAGTCCGTCGTAAGAATTCCGTGTGATGTTGACTATCCTCCCGGGTACGCCGTAATGTCGTAGAAGGCTCCATATTATTCTCCTATCCACGCTGTTGAATGCCTTTTCACAGACGAGGAAGTTGATGTAAAGTGGTGAATTCCATTCAATTGATTGTTCAACAATGAACCGTAGAGTAACGATTTGGTAAGTACACAATCGATCTTTAAGGTATCCGGCTTGTTGATCTCGAAGTTGGGCGTCGACTTGGTCCTTTAATCTGTTCAATAAGACTCTGTTGAAGACTTTTTCTGGTAGTGAAAGAAGAGTGATGCCTCTGTGGTTCTCGCAATTGGTAAGATGGCCTTTATTTGGTATCTTGATGAGGTGCCCTTATTTCCAGTCTGCTGGAACTTGTTCTTCCTCCCAAATCTTCCTGAAGAGAATGTGGAGTATCCTGGAATTTGCTTCTATATCTGTCTTCAGTGCCTCCGCTGGTATATTGTCTGGTCCAGCTGACTTACCACTCTTCATTTGTCGGATGGCCATTTTGATTTCTTCGACTGTTGGTGGGTCTGTGCTTATAGGGTGATCCGTGGCTGCTGCACCGATGACTGGTGGGTTCAGTGGGGCTGGTCTATTCAAGAGTTCTTCGAAGTGTTCTACCCACCTGTTCCGTTGTTCACTCACTTCAGTGGTTGGTTTGCCAGCCTTGTTCTTTATTGGCCGTTCTGGCTTATTGAATTTCCCAGCTGGCTTCTTCGTTGTATCGTATGAGAGCCTCATGTTCCCTTCTCTTGCAGCTTTTTCCTCTGTCATTACTAGGTCTTCAACAAATTTCCGTTTATCCGACCTGATGCTCCTCTTCACTTTCTTATTGACTTCGGTGTATTCGGCCTGTGCTCTGGCTTTCTCTGCTCTTATCCGGCTGTTACTAATCGCTATCTTTCTCTTCCTCCTTTCTTGGATCTTGTCCAGAGTGCCAACAGAAATCCATTCCTTTCGGTGTTGTTTCTTGAGACCCAAAACCTCCTGACATGCTGAAGTTAATGTTTCCTTTATCTCTTTCCTGTTTTCCTCCATATTAGTTCCACCTCCCTCTAGTAGATCGTGAAATGCCTGGAACTTATTGTTGAGAGTTATATTGAACTCGTTGCGTTTGTTAGTATCTCGGAGAAGGGCTGTATTAAACTTGCGTAATACTGCTGCTCCAGTTATCCAGTACTTCCTCAGCTTCAGTTTCATTTTAGCCACCACCAGATGGTGATCGGAAGCTATGTCAGCTCCTCTCCTTGCTCTTACATCTTCCATGGTCCTTCTAAATTTCTTATTGATGCAGATGTGGTCGATTTGGTTCTCCGTAATGTGGTCTGGTGAAACTCATGTAGTTTTGTGTATACGTTTGTGGGAGAAAATGGTGCCACCTATAATCATTTTGTTGAAGGCACATAAGTTCACAAACCTCTCACCGTTATCATTCTTTTCTCACAGTCCATTTTCTCCTATGATGTCTTCATACCCAGTGTTGTCCACTCCAACATTGGCGTTGAAGTCACCCATCAGAATGGTCAGGTCATTGGCTGAACATTTCTCGATGATTGACTGCAGCTTCGCGTAGAACTGGTCTTTGTCGTTTTCGTGGCTGTCATTGGTGGGTGCGTAGCACTGGATGACATTCATTGTAATCCCTTCCTTCTTCGTCTTGAAGGATGCTGTGATGATCCTAGGTCCGTGAGGCTCCCATCCTACAAGAGCCTTCCATGCTTCTTGGGACAACACTAATGCTACTCCTTGTGTGTGTGGGGCGTTTTCTTCTTCGTGGCCGGAGTATAGAAGCACATTTCCCGAGGATAACCGTTGCTGTCCAGCTTGCAACCAATGCGTTTCGCTTATTCCAAGTATCTTCAGGTTGTATCTTCTCATTTCTTCAGCTATTTGCATGGTTCTCCCTGTCTCCCACATCATGCGGACATTCCATGTACCTATATTAATTGTTGTTCTGGTTGTGAGAAGAGACATCGGCCTCGTGGCTTCCGAACAAAGTCGGCTTTCACCATGAGGCGTCATAACACACCTTCCAACTCGCAGGGCGGAGTAAAAATGGTTATAGAGGTTTTTACTGGTTAGCGTTTTTTAGCAAGGATGTTGCTTTAGTTGATGGGGTTGCTAACCCCATGCCCGACCCTCCTGCTTTTATCCGGGCTTGGGACCGACAGCAACCCTAGGGGCTCCAGCCGGAGTATGAAAATTAATCAAGTGCCAGTAAATATAATCTGACACGTCAAGTTATTCCACTGTGCTATAATCTTACGTCTTTAATTCAAAAGAGATTATTTCTACGTAATATTAATAATAATGATAATATTATGTACATTATTCAATATTAGACTTTTAATACAATATGAAATTTTCAGTATACAGTACTTCGACAAGTAAGTCATTTTCATTATGAGAGTCCCAAAAGATAGTGCAAGTCCAATTGGCTAGCTTCCTCCACACAATCACTAGCAACGTTATTAAAAATAGGTATTAAGTTGTTTGTATTCGTCACAGAATGATCCTTGTTGGATACCATTGAAAACTAGGGAGCGTTGATAGTCAGTTGTTTCATTCTAGCATGGCACTGTACACATTCAATTTCATCATGAAATTCGATCCACGACCTTCAGCTCTCACAGCAAACACTTAACAATCAGCAATACTGGGCAGACGTCCAATAATATAACTAAGACTTTCATAAATTTATGATACAACTTGGATACTGTCATTGATGATAACTTTTTCACTCTAAAAAAGTGTAAACTCCACCATTCACGGCCTAGTGATGCAGAGACTAAAGTGCTTATTACGTGACATGAAGACTTTGGGTTCGATTCTATGACTAAATCATGTGTGGCACCCAACAGAAATTAATTTGTGATGAGTATAAACAGTTATACTTAATACTTGTCTCTATGATCCATTTCAATCCAAGTTCTTATTTTTAAGTTATAATCTTTTGTGTTTAGACATTCATTCATGCTGTTTTTGTTGATAATATCACTACTATTAGTACACATCTGTTCTGACTATCGTTTTGTACCTTTTACTGATTATGAAAATTTATGTAATTCATCGATTTTATTATCACCATTATCTCCTAAAATACCTTGATTAGTTAAAACATTTTTCACATGTTCACTATAAATATTACTGTGTGTATACGATCAAAGACTGATAAAGATTTAATTGAAGAAACAATAGTGTTCGCTTAAATGTGTTGTTCTAGTTTCTAGAAAATCCAAGAAAAATACAAATTAACAATACTGTACATGATGTGAATGAATGAATTAATAATGTTAAGCCTTGAGTTATTCAACTGATATGCCGGGCACCAAATGAAGATTGACTATCTTCGGGAACTGTGCTTTAGAAGATTATATTCAATTATTATAACTGTGGACAGTGTTGACATTTCATTTCTATGACTGTTACGTTCCCCTTGCCAGGTTCTCTCGTTCTGTATGTTTGCTCTTAGTATGTTGTTTATTTACTATGAGCTATGATTACTTAATTGTGTACAAGTTGTAACATTCATCGCCACTCTTTCCTTTGTTCTATACAAATGTTAGATTCTTTTTAATTGGTTCACAGTGTGGTCTGATTTTATGTGTATATAAAGGCATGATCAAAACATAATACGCTCTCAGTTCTCTGTTCTCAGTTTTCGCTCTCTCCGTCTTCCTGTTCTCAATTTCGGTCGTCCTATTGTCGGCCTGGGGGTGAGTGGGCTTAGGTCAATCGCACATTCTAAACTAGGCACGCATATGATTGGTGCTCGCGTCCACCAACCAAATCATCTCCTCCTCCTTCCTTGCTTCACGTCATAACATCAATATTCAGTAGGTGTTTTGCAATTCCTTTGTTGACTTAATATATAAACACTCTGTAATAATATGTATATTTTAGTAAAGTTTTCATTTCAAGCTGCAACTTCAATTGTGAACATGTTAATGAAAAGCAGCCCGACGTCAGATGAAAACAAAATAACAAAAATAACAACATGAACACTGGAATGCAACAGTATCCAGCTTACTGAAATCCTGGACGCTACTTGTCAATCCTAGTAAACGTTAAAAACTAAAATGAGTTGCTTGATGAAAATCAAACTTTTATGTATGGGACTCACTGACTACATAAATGGAAAAAATGACCAAAAGTGATGGAAACAACATACTTAGCGAATATTGAAACTTGACGGTTAATCACACCTTGGTCAAGTGTTCACTCAATTTCTCTTCTCAGTCATTCTCAGCATGATGGACATGTTGTAGTTGTATAAATTTTTATCTTTCCTAAGTAATTGGATCATACTAATAAACCATTTTCGTTTTTCAGAATAAATTCAAAAATCACCTAATTTTTTTCAAAGATTTTGCAATAAAATCAAATCATTTATCCATTTAATCTCTATGAAACTGATATGTTGTAAGTTTCGATCAATACAGATAACAGTTAATCAAATTGTTAATGTGACATAACCAGAACCAATATGGCTAACGACTGGAGTCAAATTTTATTTCAAATATTCCGTCATGTATATGTAAGACCTGACCTAACAGCTAACCAATTAGGAAAGTAACATCAATACAGATCATAGGCAATAGTGATAAGGAACTAGGGTAACGTATACATAATTAAGTAATTATAAGTGATGCATGAAGAATAACACAACAGTCAAATAGGAGGTTAGGGTGAGGGGAATAGAAATAAAACGTCGTCCATAAATACAATCAAAATATATGAATTGATCTTCTGGCAAACAGTTCTAGAAGTTAGTCATTCAATTTGGTCTGCCTGATCTATCAACATTTTATTTCTTTATTAATTATTTATTTAGCATTTTTGGCTGGTTTAGGGATTTTTGTCAATTATAACCACCATCTCAGTAGAGTTACTGGACACTAGCATTAGAAGTTCAGAGTTTGGTGAGAATACTTAATTATTCAATACCTTGAAGAATCCAGAATTGATAATCTTAATAACAGTTTTGCTAGATTCACTCAGTTAGTTAATCAGGTAGCTCTGACTTGTTGTAACCTATTAGTTAATAGAATATGAACCAATTCATGTACATTTTTGATATTCTCAGTGATGAGTCAGTCTACTGACGGTTCTGTCATTTTGAACTACGTTGCCGACGATACTGATTAATATAATTAGTCATTGATGTCTCAAATCACTTATTTTATTTGGAATTTGTAGCCTAAAAGACTTAAACTACTACTCGCTAATTACATCAACCCATTAGATTGTTTTATATCAATTTAAAGAAGTGTACTTTGTGAATAACTCTCTAAGTAAATGAACAACTGTATATAGAACCTACTAATAATTTCAAATGAAAAGATAATTAATCAATTGAATTATATGACAAATAATCATTGATGGTATCATATTCTCAGACCTAGACGGTCTAATTATAATGCTTTCTTTGCATTCTGGACAATGTCGTCAACATCCACTTTACGTAGAAATTTCATTTAAAGAAGCACAGACCGACTGATTATTATCGATATCATAGAAATCACTAGTAATTGTTGTAAGAGACTATAATTCTGTCAATTAGATAAATGATATTTAATTATTCTAAATAATGTGTTGTTTTTGATATCCCATTTCCACTAAACCATCATTGTGAATTTCTTCAATTGATTTGCATACTAGATGTAAGCAATATAAAATTAATGTACTACTAGAGAATCGGTAATTGCTTCTCGATATGCAAACTTCCAATATTCATTCATGTGAATTGCGATCATATAATCAGCATTAGATTATGACGCATGACGACAATGTATATAATACACTTTGATTATTATTCTTATTTAAACACGCAAAAGACAAAGTAAGTTTCTATTGATGATTACATCAAGTGACAAACTTTTAGGAAAATCTGATTTCTGTAAAAATAATTCACATCATGTTCTAAGAGGAGTAAATTTGAGAAAAGTTTAGTTATTGTTGAGTTAAGGCGGTTTTAATGGGGATTAATACTTAATTTGTTATTTGTGTTGATCGTAGTTTGATCTCAGTTAGGTACTAATACAAAGTAAAAAGAACCAGACAACTGTTACATCCTAGCTTAGGACTCCTCAGTAGTGCACAATGTCGATTTCGGTAGTGAATCCAATGCAGAGTCTTTAGGTCTCATGGTGAATGCTTATAGATCAGGAATACTAGGCTAGCGTCCAGTGGTAGGATTCCCACTTCTACTAATTTGTGATTTAGCACGACGACCATCTAATGCTATTAGTGATAACGGTTTTACTCCCAATAAATTGATCACAAAGTGATCAAGGCGGAAGTTTTATCAGTAGACGCCAGACAACCCAATGATGCAGATTATTAAACGTTCTCTGAAATGTGATGGTCCTGAATTAGAATTCTTGACAAAATCGACATGCTCACTGCTGAGGAGTCCCCGACTAGGGTGAAACCTCTGTTCATGGCTTTCTGGTTTTTACTGGTACGCATTTGTGATCATTCTGTGATAAATACACAGCAAGTTTAATTATCACTGAATAATAGAGAGTATCCGTTAAAGAATATTTTCTTGTTGTCTATGTCATTTACATTATCTGCGGAATCGTATATAAACAGAAATTTTACACAATAGCTGTCTATAATCAAATACAACATAAAGTCAAGAAGAAAATAAATCACCAAAGTCATTTGAGAAGGAATCAGAAGGTTTCAGGTATGAATTATGAGTTGTGTAATAGTTTTGAAGGTAATAAGAAATAGGCTACTCAGCCGATTAAAATGAGCTTCTAAATGTGTTTATTCTAAATACAATGTATTGGTTTGAATTGGTGGTTGGCTAATGCCTCCACTGTACATAGGTTTCTGATTTGCACCTCCTTTTGAGCCAGTTTGTTTAACTTTATAAATAATTTTCAAACATGATTCCATTAGTGTCACGTGTGTTACCAAGTGTTTGAAATGGAGCTATCTATTGACTTATATATTTCTTTGGACAACTAAGCAGGGTAGTGTTCAGAGATCCATTTCGACAAAGTTCGCAATATGAAGGCGATCTAAATTACTTCAGACAGTAAGTAAACTTATGTGTACATACTTGTATACGTATTTATCTGGTCCAGAGCAGACGCTTATTGTTGATACGAACATAGTCCTATTCGGAAAAACAAACTGAAGCTGAGCAGTGCAGAATACTCTACGGACAGCATTTAAAAGTTTATTCTATAAAATTGCAGCCACCATTTCTCCTATGCATTAAATATTCATAAAAAGCTATTTCTTTGGGGCCATCAGAATTTTTTCATGGGACCGTTTTGGTTTCATGATTCTTTTCATAAACCGTGAATGGTAACTGACATGTTTCCTCAGATGAGACAAACGCTTGGATTCTTGTTGGCTTAGTAAGGTCCACGATACGACACAGCTAAATTATCTAGGGTAGCCGGATTCTGTGTCTGATCGTCTCGACAGTCGGTACGGTTAGTGCGAATCATTATCTCTGATACTTGTACTTCAATCGAATATCACGATTTGTTCCTTGTCAGCCCACAACTACTCCAAAAGACTAGACTTGTAAGAAGATTATAATATTGTGGAGCAAAAGTACATCAGACGAGACTAGCAAACAACGTTTATATATCTTACATTTGTAACTGAATTAACTGATGCGAGTTTACAAATCAATCATACAAAACAATAAATACAGCACCTTTTGTCTGATTAAATGAACGACTGAACTTTTGGGGATTTTGAATCCCCAACGGCAACTATTACTGATAATACTGATATCAATCAATCAATCAATGCCTGTTACTCCAAGTGGAGCATAGACCGCCCACCAGCATTCTCCAGCCAAATCTGTCCTGGGCTTCCTTTTCTAGCTCTTTCCAAGTGCTCTTCATTCTCTTCATGTCTGTTTCTAATTCCCGACGCAATGTGTTCTTGGGTCTCTCTCTGTTTCTGTGGCCTTTAGGATTCAAAGTCAGTGCTTGTCTTGTGACACAGTTTGATGGTTTCCTCAGTGTGTGTCCAATCCACCTCCAGTGTCTTTTCCTAATTTCTTCCTCAACTGAAAGTTGATTAGTTCTCTGCCACAACAGGTTGTTGTTGATGGTATCTGGCCAACGAATCCTAAGTATCTTGCGCAGACAGTTGTTTATAAATACTTGTATTTTCTGAAGGATACTTTTCGTAGTTCTCCAAGTTTGCACCAAACCCTACTTGTTTGTCGATTATGCTGCCCAAATATGTAAAGGTCTAAACGTCTTCCAGAATTTCTCCGTCAAGTGTAATTGGGTTAGTATTCGTTGTTTTGTATCAAAGGATCTTACTTTTCTTTTAGTGTATGTTGAGGCCTACTGCTGTTGAGGCTGCTGCTATATTGTTCGTCTTCATCTGCATTTGATGTTGTGTGTGAGATAGAAGAGCTATGTCACCTGCAAAATCCAAGTCATCCAGTTGCGTCGATGTTGTCAAATGTATTCCGAGAGTGCCTTCAGATGTTGCAGTCTTCATGATCCAGTCGATGACCAGTAGGAAGAGGAAGGGCGAGAGTAAACAGCCTTGTCTGACACCGGTATTCACTTCGAATGAATCTGTGAGCTGATCTCCATGCACGATCCTACAATGTAGTCCGTCGTAAGAATTCCGTGTGATGTTGACTATCCTCCCGGGTACGCCGTAATGTCGTAGAAGGCTCCATATTATTCTCCTATCCACGCTGTTGAATGCCTTTTCACAGACGAGGAAGTTGATGTAAAGTGGTGAATTCCATTCAATTGATTGTTCAACAATGAACCGTAGAGTAGCGATTTGATCGGTACATGATCTATCTTTACGGAATCCGGCTTGTTGATCTCGGAGTTGGGCGTCGACTTGGTCCTTTAATCTGTTCAATAAGACTCTGTTGAAGACTTTTTCTGGTAGTGAAAGAAGAGTGATGCCTCTGTGGTTCTCGCAATTGGTAAGATGGCCTTTATTTGGTATCTTGATGAGGTGCCCTTATTTCCAGTCTGCTGGAACTTGTTCTTCCTCCCAAATCTTCCTGAAGAGAATGTGGAGTATCCTGGAATTTGCTTCTATATCTGTCTTCAGTGCCTCCGCTGGTATATTGTCTGGTCCAGCTGACTTACCACTCTTCATTTGTCGGATGGCCATTTTGATTTCTTCGACTGTTGGTGGGTCTGTGCTTATAGGGTGATCCGTGGCTGCTGCACCGATGACTGGTGGGTTCAGTGGGGCTGGTCTATTCAAGAGTTCTTCGAAGTGTTCTACCCACCTGTTCCGTTGTTCACTCACTTCAGTGATTGGTTTGCCAGCCTTGTTCTTTATTGGCCGTTCTGGCTTATTGAATTTCCCAGCTGGCTTCTTCGTTGTATCGTATGAGAGCCTCATGTTCCCTTCTCTTGCAGCTTTTTCCTCTGTCATTACTAGGTCTTCAACAAATTTCCGTTTATCCGACCTGATGCTCCTCTTCACTTTCTTATTGACTTCGGTGTATTCGGCCTGTGCTCTGGCTTTCTCTGCTCTTATCCGGCTGTTACTAATCGCTATCTTTCTCTTCCTCCTTTCTTGGATCTTGTCCAGAGTGCCAACAGAAATCCATTCCTTTCGGTGTTGTTTCTTGAGACCCAAAACCTCCTGACATGCTGAAGTTAATGTTTCCTTTATCTCTTTCCTGTTTTCCTCCATATTAGTTCCACCTCCCTCTAGTAGATCGTGAAATGCCTGGAACTTATTGTTGAGAGTTATATTGAACTCGTTGCGTTTGTTAGTATCTCGGAGAAGGGCTGTATTAAACTTGCGTAATACTGCTGCTCCAGTTATCCAGTACTTCCTCAGCTTCAGTTTCATTTTAGCCACCACCAGATGGTGATCGGAAGCTATGTCAGCTCCTCTCCTTGCTCTTACATCTTCCATGGTCCTTCTAAATTTCTTATTGATGCAGATGTGGTCGATTTGGTTCTCCGTAATGTGGTCTGGTGAAACTCATGTAGTTTTGTGTATACGTTTGTGGGAGAAAATGGTGCCACCTATAATCATTTTGTTGAAGGCACATAAGTTCACAAACCTCTCACCGTTATCATTCTTTTCTCACAGTCCATTTTCTCCTATGATGTCTTCATACCCAGTGTTGTCCACTCCAACATTGGCGTTGAAGTCACCCATCAGAATGGTCAGGTCATTGGCTGAACATTTCTCGATGATTGACTGCAGCTTCGCGTAGAACTGGTCTTTGTCGTTTTCGTGGCTGTCATTGGTGGGTGCGTAGCACTGGATGACATTCATTGTAATCCCTTCCTTCTTCGTCTTGAAGGATGCTGTGATGATCCTAGGTCCGTGAGGCTCCCATCCTACAAGAGCCTTCCATGCTTCTTGGGACAACACTAATGCTACTCCTTGTGTGTGTGGGGCGTTTTCTTCTTCGTGGCCGGAGTATAAAAGCACATTTCCCGAGGATAACCGTTGCTGTCCAGCTTGCAACCAATGCGTTTCGCTTATTCCAAGTATCTTCAGGTTGTATCTTCTCATTTCTTCAGCTATTTGCATAGTCCTCCCTGTTTCCCACAGCGTGCGGACATTCCACGTACCTATATTAATTGTTGCTCTGGTTGTGAGAAGAGACATCGGCCTAGTGGCTTCGAACAAAGTCGGCTTTCACCATGAGGCGTCATAACACACCTTCCAACTCGCAGGGCGGAGTAAAAATGGTTATAGAGGTTTTTACTGGTTAGCGTTTTTTTAGCACGTTTGCTGTTTTACGGGATGGGGTTGCTAACCCCATGCCCAACCCTCCTCCTTTATCCGGGCTTGGGACCGGCAGCAACCCTAGGGGCTACAGGCGGAGTTGATAATACTGATATGCCGTGGTTTATTCAGTTTAGTCTCAGTCGCATCATCAGTACAGCTTCGTCTCGGCTCTTAAACCCAAAGAATGATTCAAATTTTTGTTCCTGTTCAAAAAGATCCAACTATAGTAATGTGCATACTGTTTGTTACTGCTTGGTTTTCCATATATCAATCTTTTTTTAATAATCCATTAGTTTCACTTTTTAGTAAGATGTCCAAGGAGTCGAATTATAAATCGGACTATAAATCTAATATAAAAGTGATTAAATTGTGCCACTTGATAAACTAATTTATGTTATCGTTGAGCTAGCTAACTTCACTAGAAATTATGAACGCATCATCGAAATATCCCTTATGAAGATGAGAGATATCAGTTATGGGTCTAAGCATAGCATTTTCCTGATTTGTGAGGCAACATTCAACCAAAAGATAGCCAAGTTGCTACTTCACCTGTTTTACCTATAAAACGCACACTGTCTGATACTCTTTATGGTTGTACTCCATTATTCAGTTTTGTATATCTGACTCATCTACTGGAGGCAGTGACTGACACAAAAGTCATCATACAAAATTTACTAAAATAGATGACTCATATTTTCTTAAAATAACTTTATTTATTTAATTTTTTCTCTTAATGAGAATAATTTTTAAATTGGAAAAGTTCATATTACAACATTTTTTAGATCTTGTGACCAATACCACCCATCATAAAAAAAAATTGATTTTTCACTATTTGACTGAATGAATTAATTGATTTTCGATTTGATAAAATGTAAACATTTAAAATACAAACAAACAAATGTAAATAATGATTGAATTATTAGATAAATACTCAAAGGCTTTTTCTTCATAATCTATTTTATTCATCATAACTGTGGTATTACCTTTGTACACCTTAGTAATTATTATTGATTTATCTTTTTGTAGTAAATATATAGCTTTTATGTAAATAAGATAAGTTTGTATTTTCCCGTTGATTTGTAATGGACGCGGTGGCGTTTGACACCAAGCGGACTGAGTTCGAATCCCAGTGTGAACATCAACATTGAGATGCAGGTACATCTAGCCAATGAGTCCCAAATAGGACGAAACGCGCATCCTGGATTCCACTTGCCCGTAACAATCCAACTTAAATATAGCTTTTAATTCTACATTCGACAAATTAGAAGGAAAATGTTTTTGTTTAGTCAAAATGTAAGATGTTTTTGACGTAAAATATAAACTTCTTTGTCATGATACAATCAAACTAGCATTTTGATTGTACGAATTTATTTTGATTTGTTCGATTGTATTATTTAATCTTGTATTAATTCAATTCGGTTATTCATTTCACTGAAGAAGCGACTTGCACTAAGCCACGAAATGTCAGAAATTTTAATTTCTACTGATTGAAATTTTACAAATATATAACATTCATTTTATAAACAACCTATCCAATGCTCAATTCACTTGAAATTATCAAATTTAACCCTGATAATGATGTATATGTATATACATAGTTTTACATTTGTATATCAAATCAATACTGTCAAATGGTAATGAGTAAATAATAAAATTGAGTGTAAATTACGTTGACAATTAAAACTGAACACAGTGAAAAATATGAAAAAGTGTAAATACCTGTTATGTCCGAAAGTCAAGCATGTTGGTGAAAGCAATTGTTTTCAATAGATATTCCCTAAGGCTTTACATCTACAAATACCATGTTACATTCATCACAGACTGATCTCTGTTAAGTACTAATAAAAACCACGGAGCACTAGGCATCTGTTTCATCTTAGTATGGGACTCCTCAACAGTAAACATCATCGACTCAACTAGGGTATTCAGGAAATGGGCCCCAAATCCAACAAAGAACGCTTAATCGTCTTTACCACTGGTCCTGGTCGATTGGTGGAATTCCCCCCTTCTATCGATTTGTGATACAGAGTAATGATCAACCAATATCACTGGTGTTAATTGTTTCACTGTCAACATGTCTAAATTCCATCGGTCACCACTTATCATTGTAACTTTAGGAACATCTTGAAATGAGTCACTAGTAAACTAATTATCATAAGCAATTTAAGATAGTTTCGTGGAAAGTGATGCGAGACAGTTATCACCACTAGCAATGGATAACAGTCACACCGTATCACAACTTAGTGGAATTTGGATTTCTATCATTGGACGATAGTCTAGTGGTGTAGATTACTCAGTATTCGCCTTGTGACCTGTAGGTCCTGGATTCGAATCTCTGACGGAATCAAGGGTGTGCACTGCTTAGGATGGAACAGCTGTCTAGCAATGCTCCCTGGTTTTCAATGGCACACAACCGAGATCAATCTGTGACGAACACAAACAAATTATGTACCAATGTTCACATAAACTACTTTAAATCAACTATATCATGTTACAGTTAGATGATGTCATACGGTAGGTGGTAAATGTGTAACCTTTTAGAGTTAGTATATAAAAGCTGTGGAGTGAAATTTGCAAACTACATATTGATCAACTGCTTAAATGCTAAAAATAAACGTAGACAATTAGGAAACCTTTTATTTAACAAAATCGAAAACATAACTAAACAAAAAAGATGAAGCGGGTGTATCATTTTCAAAAGTGATAATGATGTTAAATTCCTAAGATCAATGCGGTTATTCAATAGTAATGATAATGGTAGTAATGACAGTAACTCCGCCTGAAGACCCCTGGGGTCACTGTCGGTCCCAAGCCCGGATAAAAGCAGGAGGGTCGGGCATGGGGTTAGCAACCCCATCCCGAAACAACAAACTTGCTAAAAAAACACTTACCAGTAAAAACCTCTATAACCATTTTTACTCCGCCCTGCGAGTTGGAAGGTGTGTTATGACGCCTCATGGTGAAAGCCGACTTTGTTCGGAAGCCACGAGGCCGATGTCTCTTCTCACAACCAGAACAACAATTAATATAGGTACATGGAATATCCGCACGCTGTGGGAAACAGGGAGGACTATGCAAATAGCTGAAGAAATGAGAAGATACAACCTGAAGATACTTGGAATAAGCGAAACGCATTGGTTGCAAGCTGGACAGCAACGGTTATCCTCGGGAAATGTGCTTTTATACTCCGGCCACGAAGAAGAAAACGCCCCACACACACAAGGAGTAGCATTAGTGTTGTCCCAAGAAGCATGGAAGGCTCTTGTAGGATGGGAGCCTCACGGACCTAGGATCATCACAGCATCCTTCAAGACGAAGAAGGAAGGGATTACAATGAATGTCATCCAGTGCTACGCACCCACCAATGACAGCCACGAAAACGACAAAGACCAGTTCTACGCGAAGCTGCAGTCAATCATCGAGAAATGTTCAGCCAATGACCTGACCATTCTGATGGGTGACTTCAACGCCAATGTTGGAGTGGACAACACTGGGTATGAAGACATCATAGGAGAAAATGGACTGTGAGAAAAGAATGATAACGGTGAGAGGTTTGTGAACTTATGTGCCTTCAACAAAATGATTATAGGTGGCACCATTTTCTCCCACAAACGTATACACAAAACTACATGAGTTTCACCAGACCACATTACGGAGAACCAAATCGACCACATCTGCATCAATAAGAAATTTAGAAGGACCATGGAAGATGTAAGAGCAAGGAGAGGAGCCGACGTAGCTTCCGATCACCATCTGGTGGTAACTAAAATGAAACTGAAGCTGAGGAAGTACTGGATAACTGGAGCAGCAGTATTACGCAAGTTTAATACAGCCCTTCTCCGAGATACTAACAAACGCAACGAATTCAAATTAATTCTCAGCAACAAGTTCCAGGCATTTCACGATCTACTAGAGGGAGGTGGAACTAATATGGAGGAAAACAGGAAAGAGATAAAGGAAACAATAACCTCAACATATCAGGAGGTTTTGGGTCTCAAGAAACAACACCGAAAGGAATGGATTTCTGTTGGCACTCTGGACAAGATCCAAGAAAGGAGGAAGAGAAAGATAGCGATTAGTAACAGCCGGATAAGAGCAGAGAAAGCCAGAGCACAGGCCGAATACACCGAAGTCAATAAGAAAGTGAAGAGGAGCATCAGGTCGGATAAACGGAAATTTGTTGAAGACCTAGTAATGACAGAGGAAAAAGCTGCAAGAGAAGGGAACATGAGGCTCTCATACGATACAACGAAGAAGCCAGCTGGGAAATTCAATAAGCCAGAACGGCCAATAAAGAACAAGGCTGGCAAACCAACCACTGAAGTGAGTGAACAACGGAACAGGTGGGTAGAACACTTCGAAGAACTCTTGAATAGACCAGCCCCACTGAACCCACCAGTCATCGGTGCAGCAGCCACGGATCACCCTATAAGCACAGACCCACCAACAGTCGAAGAAATCAAAATGGCCATCCGACAAATGAAGAGTGGTAAGTCAGCTGGACCAGACAATATACCAGCGGAGGCACTGAAGACAGATATAGAAGCAAATTCCAGGATACTCCACATTCTCTTCAGGAAGATTTGGGAGGAAGAACAAGTTCCAGCAGACTGGAAATAAGGGCACCTCATCAAGATACCAAATAAAGGCCATCTTACCAATTGCGAGAACCACAGAGGCATCACTCTTCTTTCACTACCAGAAAAAGTCTTCAACAGAGTCTTATTGAACAGATTAAAGGACCAAGTCGACGCCCAACTTCGAGATCAACAAGCCGGATACCTTAAAGATCGATCATGTACCGATCAAATCGCTACTCTACGGTTCATTGTTGAACAATCAATTGAATGGAATTCACCACTTTACATCAACTTCCTCGTCTGTGAAAAGGCATTCAACAGCGTGGATAGGAGAATAATATGGAGCCTTCTACGACATTACGGCGTACCCGGGAGGATAGTCAACATCACACGGAATTCTTACGACGGACTACATTGTAGGATCGTGCATGGAGATCAGCTCACAGATTCATTCGAAGTGAATACCGGTGTCAGACAAGGCTGTTTACTCTCGCCCTTCCTCTTCCTACTGGTCATCGACTGGATCATGAAGACTGCAACATCTGAAGGCACTCTCGGAATACATTTGACAACATCGACGCAACTGGATGACTTGGATTTTGCAGGTGACATAGCTCTTCTATCTCACACACAACATCAAATGCAGATGAAGACGAACAATATAGCAGCAGCCTCAACAGCAGTAGGCCTCAACATACACTAAAAGAAAAGTAAGATCCTTTGATACAAAACAACGAATACTAACCCAATTACACTTGACGGAGAAATTCTGGAAGACGTTTAGACCTTTACATATTTGGACAGCATAATCGACAAACAAGTAGGGTTTGGTGCAAACTTGGAGAACTACGAAAAGTATCCTTCAGAAAATACAAGTATTTATAAACAACTGTCTGCGCAAGATACTTAGGATTCGTTGGCCAGATACCATCAACAACAACCTGTTGTGGCAGAGAACTAACCAACTTCCAGCCGACGAAGAAATTATGAAAAGACACTGGAGGTGGATTGGACACACACTGAGGAAACCATCAAACTGTGTCACAAGACAAGCACTGACTTTGAATCCTAAAGGCCACAGAAACAGAGAGAGACCCAAGAACACATTGCGTCTGGAATTAGAAACAGACATGAAGAGAATGAAGAGCACTTGGAAAGAGCTAGAAAAGGAAGCCCAGGACAGATTTGATTGGAGAATGCTGGTGGGCGGTCTATGCTCCACTTAGGGTAACAGGCATTGTGTGATTGATTGATTCCTATAAACGTCAAATATGTAGGATAATGGTGGATATATACCAGTGAACAGCTTCCAGACAATAGTTGGTAATGTTGCGTGGGTTATTTAAACTTCCGTCTTGTATTGTTGAAATTCAAATGAACATTTTCATAACTCGTTGGTAACTCTGAGGAATCCTCTAGACCGTTATATGCTTCATTTGGTATTTTGAGTGATAATCTAAGCTTCTATTAGAATTCCAACAATAATATTACCCACTTTCCTCTTATATTTTGTGTTTAGCAGAAACTTCATAAGTTTAAACACCGTAGTTTAAACAAAATCATGCCACCACAACAACATCTGCGAATACAGACTGAAATGGTAAATTGGAGTTGTACGACTATTTCATGAAAAATATAAACATATTACACTCGTGGTTCATAGTTTGCCCACTGCGAGGTATAAACAATATGAACCACCAAGATAAATTCGCAACCATGTAAACATGACTCAGATTACTTTAGTGATCTTAGATGACGTAATTACATTGCAGTTCGTTCTTAAGGATAATAAAATGTAGTTATTGTCCTTTGTAAAACTTATAGTGACATATTTAAAAACAAGAAAACCATATACAAATTGTATTTCCAAAAGAAACAAGACTCATTAATCGGTGGTAGCTGCACGGTTTAGCACAGTCAGTAATCATGCAGAATAGTTTCAATATGCATGCAAAGTTAGATAGTGTGAATTTTAACAGTAGCTGATCCCCCATGATTCCAATAGTAATACGACAACTGATTACGGTTCCACGAAAACACCTAAGACGACGAATAATCAATCTCCATGGACACCGGCACTACAAAGTGCCTTCCATGATTAAGCGCGTTTTAAAAACCTCCCAAATTTATTTACTTACAGACTGAAACTCTTCAGTTGCTTGCTGTAAATCCCCCAAACTGAGAAATTGTCAGCCAAGCACTATACTTTCAAAAGCTGCTTTCGGATCAACAGTTATTTCTCTTGAGATTTTTATCACTAATAAGATCTCGAACACTCTTTATTGTTAGCATGATGCCTTCAAGTGTCCGCCCTGACCTTGAAACGCTTCCCCCTTTCCTCATTGTTTAAACCGTAAAAGTCATGTCCACCATTGTGTGCTTTGTTGTTCGCTCGCAAACTATGGAATTGTTAACAAAATCATTAAATTGTCAATGTGGCTAGGAAATGTCAGTTTTCTAAAAAACAAGGGACACGTGATGGCTGTTGATTTCGTTGTACTGATTGCTGGTGCAAAAAGTCTTTTTTTGCTTGTTCCAGTCTAGAATTGAAAGAAATCCTCGTTTTAGTAAACGAATGGGTGATTGGCATTAAAGTAACGGCAGCCGCTTCACTAGCGGATGTTTCTGAAAAGACGGCAATTCAGTGATATGAATATTGTCGTGAAATATGTAGCTTTCTGGTGTATGGGATAGAGCAATAAACAAGGGACATTGTAAGAGGATTCGCGACGGATTGGCTGCTACACTTCTTCCTCTGGTAGAAAAATACATATTACCCGGAAAAATAATATATAGTGACAATTGGAAAGCCTATCCGTACTATGGATCGCAAGAAAGGATGTTATGGAGCCATCTAGATGAATATTCATATAAAATACATCGTGATATTAAGTCTGAGGAATTTGGGAATAACTTACATAAGTTTTTAGATGACATAAAAACAATATATCCTGCAAAATTTATCAATTTCAATCATAAATAATTTATTAGAAATGGCGGGTTTCTCATTGCATTTTGGGTTATAATTAAGTCTTGATATTATATGCATATAATCTAAGAGGATAAATATTTTGTAATTTACCAAAGATCTCTGTGGGGGAGGCATACTACAAAGAGTCTGAGTTTAGAAATCTTTAATAAATCACTAAAATTTAGAGAAAATCCTCGGTTCTGATTTAGAGGCCAGTGATTGGTTCATTACGATTAAGACTTCCAACGTCATTTTATGGTCGCCCAAGTTCGGCCGTAAAAGTCATGTCTACCGTGCGCTTCCTAACAAGTTTCACATAAAATCTATCAGTCAGAAGTGTGGTGTAAAACTTTAGCTAATTGTTATTCCTAACGATTTTTTGCTGCCTTATGTCAGTGAAAATTCTAGTGAAGACTAACAGTACATTTCATTTCGTTTTTAATATCTAAGTGGGTGCAACTAAAACACATTTATTTATGACCTTGTTTTTTGATAACCACTGTGATCTGTCATTTGGTGTGTAGCGTTAAATAATCCCCAAAATAAATAGTTATATAGGTCCTCGACATTGATGCTGACCATGTTAGTTTTAGCGGACACTACTAGTTGAAGGCCCTCGGTCACCCATCATCACCAGATCACGTCACGCCGTACCGTGGGAAGCAACTCTCTCTCTAGTTTGCCAGCCTAGACGTTGCTTTTCCACTACCGCTCTATCCACAACCAAATATAAGTTCTTTCCCACCCTTCGTGCCTTCTGATTTATTCTCATTCGTAAGAGTGGATTCAATCGTTAGAAGTTGCTCTGGTAATACCACAAGCGTAACTTGGTCATATATCGGGTGCACTTCAGGTGGTATTCTTGAACTCCATTATTTACATCGCTACAAATGCATTTCATATTTAGATTTGTTTTGCGGAAAAGGAGGTAATTAGTCTGTGTTAGTCCTTTTCTAGCAAGTTTTTGTGAGTGTCAAGTTGGTAAGTCAACTGGAGACTCAGGCACCACTCCTAGCAGGAGTTCCTGTAAATAAAACAAAAATTTTGTTTGTTCTTGGCTTTTGAACTTGCCTGCTATTCCCTGACTCAGTTAAACGAACATTATAAATCAGGGCCGAAATCCTTTTTAAGTGTTCTGTGTGTCGTAATCAAATCGTGTCTTTGCCTCCTGTTAAACGATTTAGAGATCTAACTCGAAGTCATGTGTCATGAAATACGTAGAATCTGATGCAAAGATGTCTATCCAATTCAGCACATCAACACAGCACTACTAAGTCGATTGTATTAGCGCGGTATTATGTGTCATGTTATACGTTTTTCATGACTGACTGCCATCCAATCCATTGAGCTGTTTTTTTTTCATTTGTTTGTCTCTGAGTTCGACTGTTGTACTGCCAACCCTGAGTTACTCTGTAAACGTCCTTGGTAATCCATTGCTAATATTTACTCAACCAGAAAAAGTGTTATAAAAATGATTTATATTACATATGTGAGATATATGTATAATTTTATGTGGTTGTCGAATTCTTCAATGTCTGTGAGTAATTTCCGTCGTAAAATGGAAGTAATCTCTACTGAGATTTGTCTATAACTGGAATTAACTTATCTTTTTTGCCCTTTACGCAGTAGCAAATAATTTTGCACTTGTATCCACACCACATTATTAGTATGAGCTCAAGTATAAGGATCCATGAAGCATTTTTAATTGACAGCAGATTTGAGACTATGTGCTTATCCCTCAGGCGACCTGTAGATGTTCTAATCATAGGTATGTTCAGTAATTTCTGACTGATTTTTCTTACACATGGAAATATGAGTGGCGATATATTGCATTTTTGTCCTGCTCGAAATGCTTCTTTACCATACCCTCAGATATCAAATGGTTTGAATCATAATTTAATTGTCTACTTAGCAATTTACTTACTACATATTGTGGTGCTACTCAGTATGCAATAATAAAAAAAATTGTGAAAAGTACCGACTTCAGTGTGTTCGTATGTGTTAATTAATGGACTAAGTAAGTGGTGGTCACATTAAATTAATGACTACTGACACTTGTTGGCTGAAGTAAAGTAGGTTAAAGTCCACTTACCTCTGTTACTGAAAATATCTGCCTATTTGTACTCCTGTCCACTCAATCTGAAATGTCCTATCTAATATATATGTCTAGAGAGTTGGTAGTATGTTTCAGAAATTGCTTGCCAAGCGTGTAGATTGTCATATTTGATAGATGTCCTAATAATGGTTGAACACTCGGTTTTTTTATATTTGCTATTACGAAATATAACAGCTTGAACTGGTTCATTATTGTTTTGAACTAAATGTCATTATTTCTGACTAACTGATAAAAACGCTTATTCTGTTAAAAATGCAGTGTTTTTCTATATCAGAAGAGTTTTTTAAGCACCCGCTTAAAATTACATGAATTCTTTATCTACTTGCTTAGTTCACATAACGGTACGTATGTAGAGTTTTATTTATAATTATGCGTGTATTTACTTGCTACAGCTAGGGATCTTATTTACGCCTCTAGGCCCATACATGGTAATATCAAGGCTGATATTGTACATATACTCGTTCATTCGTTTCTGATTAACTAAAATACTTTGAAATAGACATTTCTAATCAGCTGATATCTTTGATTGGAGTTCTTCGGAACCATTAATTCATACTTTTGCTAAATACACACTACTCCATTGTTACTTCTCGAAGTGTAGTGAAACAGTACGAGCAGTCTACTTTTATTTACTGAATCCCAGGTTGAGAACTTACTCGTAGTTAAATAGAAGAGAAGAGTTGTGGAAAATATTAGAGTTGACCTAAACACAACTCTAATCACAAATATCATTCATTGCTCGTCTTATCTGCGTCAGTAATTATCGAGTTTATAGGTGGAGTAGTGGCCAATAAATAATGACTTTGTGTTGTCTTGTCTATCAAAGCAAATGGAACATACGTGACGTATTTACTTTTTACTTAAATTGTCACATTATTCAGTCTTCAGTATTTTAGTCATTCAGTCAAGGATATAAGATTATTTAGTTTAACAGTGTAAGTATTGCTCAATGATAACCAATATTTATACTTATTTAAATACTGATTTATTATTGAAACCTTTTCATTATATAAGGTTTGGGAACAACGTTCAACATAAGAACAGTACAGTTAATGATTGGAATGCTTGATTGTGATGCGAATAGGACAACAGGTTTTAATGAATTTTGTAAACTGTCCAAGTATGTACAAGATTGGCAGACTTCTTTCCGAAAATTTGATCGAGATAACTCAGGCTCAGTTGGCCAAAATGAATTAAATAGTGCTTTGAGTAGTCTTGGTTATAGTCTATCTCCACAGTTTGTCAGTCTTATGATAAATCATTTTGATCGAAATCGTCGAGGATCTATTGAATTTGATGACTTTATCTATGCATATGTATGCTTACAAGTAAGTTATCGATTTTGATATATTTACTTCTCCCCACTTATTACCATATTTATCGTTCTAAAGAAAGTAGAATTTTATTTGTGTCAATCTATTACTAGTCAACTCAGCTAGAAGAAAACTTCCATTTACAGGATGGTAATCTTGGCTGGTGATTTTAACGCCCAAATAGGTAACTTGAACCAATCTGAAGGACATATAGGTGGATGCTTCAGTGTTCCAAATCAGAGAACGGATAACGGCGACCGTTTGCTGCAGCTTTGCTCAGATAATCGGTTATTTCTAGCCAACACGAACTTTAAGCATAAGGAGCGACATCGTTTAACATAGAGACCTCCTGGCCCTACTCAACGGTGGACTCAAATAGACAATATTGCGATTAGTCACCGTTGGAGAGGCTCGATAGATAATCTCCGATCTTTCTGGAGTATATGTTTGGATTCCAACCACGCTCTAGTGCGAGCACGCATTTACTTCTATCTTATTGGGCAAAGAAAAACTATCACAGGAAAGCCTTTTAGAATTCAGTTTAGTAATGAAACAGCCAAGATTAAATTCCAGGAACAACTAAGGGATCATTTAAGCAATTATAAAGATGCGTCCCGACTAGATACTGCTTGGCAAGATGTTCAAGCAGCTGTGGTATCTACAATGATATCTATCAAGGACTTAAATCAACATATCAAGAAAAATCAATGGATCTCAATGGCTTCTGGTGATTTGATAGACTCGCGAATACTTATCCCATCGGGCTCCGAACACGATGGTGAGCGACGAGTAATCAGGCATAAACTGACGAAAAGTTTGCGAAACGACGGTGAGCAGTGGTGGGTAACGAAAGGAAATAAAATGGAAAAGGCGGCGGCGATAGGTAACACTAGACAACTTTTCAAGCTAATAAAAGAAACTGGGGTTTAAAAATCCAGCGTTAGTGAGACGATTTCCTAAAAAGATGGAACGCTTATTAGCTCTCAGTCTAGACGTTTAGAACGATGGGCTGAACACAGTTTAGTTGGCCTTCAGCTACTCTAAAACTTCCCACTATTTCGAGACAACCAGAATGGAAAGTCGACTTAAGTCCCCCTCCCCGACTTCTGTCAAAGTCGAAAAAGCTATAGCCAATTTAAGGCGGGGCAAAGTAGCGGGTCCAGACGGATTATCCCCAGAGGTGTTTAAGGATGGTGGTCCCCCATTGACAACCAGGCTGACTGATATTTTGACCAAAGTTTGGGAACTTGACATAATTCCATCTGACTGGTGTCGATCGTTAATCGTCCCAGTATATAAGAAAGGGTCAAAGTCGTCCTGCGATAACCATAGAGGAATTAGTTTGACTAATATAGTGTCTAAAACTACTGGCTTCTATAATTTTCAGACGTCTAACTACAACTCGTGATCTGCAGAAAATCAGGCTGCTTTCAGACCTGGTCGCGGTTGTATAGACCAGATATTCACCATTCGTCAGGTTTTAGAACACAGACATACTTTTCGGCGCCCGACAATGGTGGTTTTTCACGACTTGAAAACAGCATTTGACTCTGTAAACCGAGAAGATCTATGGCAATGTCTTGCATTGAAAGGCGTATCCCATAAGTACATAAATCTTGTTAAGGCTCTTTACTCAAACATTATTAGTCGTATCAGAACATATGGCAAACTGTCATCTGAACTTGTAACCTCAAGTGGTGTCCGTCAAGACTTCCCACTTTCCCCACTTTTGTTTAATTTCATAGTCGACTTACTGTTGGAAATTACACTTTGATTGTCTGACTTACCAGGAATTGATCTCCTACCAGGAAATCCACTTATTGACTTAGAATATGCTGACGATATAGTCCTGTTTGGTGAAGACGCTGATAAGATGCCGAATCTTCTAATAGCAATAAACTCCAATGCAAGCATGTTCGGAATGCGTTTCTCCCCCTCTAAATGCAAACTATTGCTCCAGGACTGGTCTTCGACAATGCATGAGTTAAAGATAGGAAGTGAGGTTGTTGAGCACATCGACCACTTCACTTATCTTGGAAGTCTAATTAACCCTAATGGGTTGGTCTCTGACGAAATCTCAGTACGAATTCAAAAAGCTCGTTTGGCCTTTGACAATTTACGTCACCTATGGCGTAGATGAGATATTCGTCTCTCAACGAAGGGATGAGTGTACTGCGCAACAGTTCACTTTGTCTTATTGTATGGGATGAGACGTGGCGATTAGGGTGGACGACACTCGAAGCTTATTAGTTTTTGACCATCGATGTCTACGAAACATCGCTCACGTTAGCTAGGGTTACCGAGTAAGTAATAAGGAGGTTAGACGTCGGGTGTTAGGCAAATGTGGTAAATCAGTCGATGAGGTTGTGAATCTTCATCGACTGAGGTGGTTGGGACATGTGTTGCGTATGCCCAACCACCGTCTGCCTCGACGCGTAATGTTGGCTGATACAGAAATAAGACGGAAGAGAGTTAGAGACGGCCAAACCAAAACATGGCATCAGTCCATGAAGTCACTGACTGCCGGTTTGAGTCGTGTCGTTGTCTGAAGACTACCTGGATGGGGTCCTCGCGATTACCGTAACCAGTGGCTAGAAACACTGAGTGACATGGTCCAGAATCGGTAACCTTGGCGCAGATGTATTCACTGATTGTCCTCCCTTAAATCATGAGCTTTAAATTATTGCATAACTTTCTTTCTACGCTTCCTGAACCATATTCTATATGTTCACACTCCTTGTTACTATTATTATTTTATTTTTATTGAAGTAACTTCTACTAATGGTGGTGGTGTTAATCTTGCGTTGCCATGGTGGTATGGCAATTTGAACCGATGCACACATGTGTCAGGTTCTATGTTGATTTTTTCATTCACATAAATACCATTTACAGGAGTCCATAATGTAAAATTAAAACGTCTTTGGAAAACAATTTTGGGAATTTCAATTTTATTTTCAAAAGTAACTTCATGAACAAATCTTAAATACACAGTTTACCTTGGAAATTTGATTCCGATATCAAAAGGGCGAAATAAGCCAAGTAAATATCAGATATCTCCAACAATAGGTTTTTACTTCCAAACGTATATGTTTGTAGACCTAACCTTAGTTTTAACATAACCAGTGTATTCGCGAATAACATATTGATGAACACACTGGACAACTTTTAAACAGATGAGGTGACCGACTACTTGGCGTATCACAAATAAGAGCATGTACTACTTAGAAGCAAAATATACGGGAGTAAAGCATAAGAATGTTACAACAATGACATAAGAAACGTCTCTCACTCTCTCGATCAATCCCTCAGGATTGGCCAGCATACTCAGATTTATCTCACCTCAAAAGTACTGTCTTCAAGTTGCTGTCATCATAATAGCAGGCATTATTAGTGGTATAAATACTAAACCGTTTTTTCCGTATCTATATTGATTTCATTCGCCATTTGCTCGATTAGATGTAGTTAAGGTAGTTAACTTGTTTATATTTAATTCCTTAAATGTTTTCATACTATTTAAATGACCTTAAATAGATAGATAACATAAACCACACTGAGTAATTGATTTTCTATCGTTTTGCAAAAGTATGCATCGATGGATCAAATATTTCATACTATTTATTTTCATTCTAAACTCTAACACGAGAATTCAGTAGATATGACTACAGAAGGATTGGTCGGGATGCATTTTCGTTTGAGCCGTTTCTCACATCAGTATTTTCAGTTATTTAGGCTTTAATTATTCATTCTATGGCTACTACTCCTGGGTTTTGTGGCTTCACACCTTCTTGATACTAAAATTCTTTGGTTGATTTTATAAGAAATATTTTTGCGTTTGCTTATGTGATTCGTAATTTTGCAGCATATGCGTGTGTTTATTGATTCGAGTTTGCTCGCATGCTTCATTTGTTTTGTACATTATGCCTTCCAATCTCCAGTTATTTTCCATCGCTGAAATTGTATTGTATTCCAGACTCTAATATAATGTTTGTACATTCATATAATGTAGTTTTATTCATAACTTATTTTCCTATAATCTTTTTATTTTATTTTAAACAACATTTGAAAATTTATGCTAATTTAGTATTGTCCGTTTGTTGTATTCAGTTTTGTCCGTTTGTAACTGTTCCCAATTAACAAAAGCTTAAAACTACTATTCTTAGAAACTTTAATACGGTTCCAACTAATATTGGTCCTTTATAACTAATTATCTTTAGAATTCATTTTATATATTGCACAAGTGGATACTATATCAGTATACACACAGATAAGGTTAAAGTACTGTTAAATAAAATTTCTCTCCCGATAACGGATAGCATGGATAAATTACTTGTCTGAAAAAACTTTGTTTATTTGAAGTAGAAACGAAATTCATGTTCACATCGGTTAAATGCATAATTTTTCTGATCTTTGGTTAGTGTAAGACTAGAAAAAGTGTGTGTAATTACTAAGATCACTAGTGAGGTCACTTAAATAACAAATGCTGTTGATGTGATGTCTTGCAGTAACATGGATTGTATGTTGACACTTCGTAAAGTACCTCAGAGGAATCTTATAAAATACTGTGCATATAGCTGTCTTATTTCTCTCTTTTCAAAGATTAGTTTTACTAGGCTTCATGGTGTACTGAACTGGTTCATACAATAACTGATATGAATTGTCTCTTATAGAAAGGTGAAAAAAGTATAGCTAGATTGATACCTTCATTTGGATAGAAATTGTCCAAATATTGCTTAAATAAACGGTAGATTTTGTGTTTGAAATTGTGCTTATCAGCGTTTCATTGGATTTGAGTCGCTAATTTTGATCACTTGATGGAAATATTGTCGTACATTACGTAAGCATGGAAAAAATTATATCACTTGATCTTCATATAATCCTAGTAATCGCTTATGTTGCGAACCAACGTCAACTATGGATCCATTGAAAACCCAATAGACCTGGACGGTTGGTTTGTATTCGTTAGAGAAATGCAAGTCATTAGGCTTCGACTCGGGATTAAAATGTATTGAGTTAGATCCTGTATGTATTTGTAGTCACTCATTGCTTACACGTCTCAATCTAAATGGCTGTTCAATCCTCAACGGTACCCAGCTGATGCCACTCTGGGATGAGAACATTTTCCAGTTTAAATAGATCAAACTATGCTATTATAGGAAATTAACGAATTTAGAGACAGTGACTTGTATGATTATGTGCGATGTGCAGAAGATGACACTATGTACTATTAGATGCTATAAAATAAATAAATTAACCTGTTATTCTACCATGGAAGTGGAAACAATTCTGTATAAATGCACAGACAAGTGGGGAGGGTGCTTGCACATTATTTAAATTAAGTGTGCGATGTAGGCCTAACCATCACCTACCTCAACACACTATACTGACTGATAAAGAAGTAGGATAGAAGAAAGATGGGGGCGACCAAACTAAATGTGTTACCAGTTCATGAAGCCACTGCTAGTCTGGACCGTGTTTATAAATCCAGACTACCTGAGTAGGATCCTCGTGAATGTCGTAACCAATGCTTGGAAACTGGGTGACATGATCCAGAATCAGTCAAGGTAGCGCAGGTGCATTCAATCTTTGTCTTCCGTCAAGTCGTAAGCTTTAAATTTCTTTCATACCTTTGTTTCCACGATATAATTCTTGCTCCCTGGACAGTATTCTATGTGTCCACTCCTTTATTATGATTAAAATAACTACTCTTAATAATTTAGTGTTATTTTTGCTGAGCTGCTGGGGTGTCGCAACTTGGACTAATGGAGCTGTGTTAGATTCTGTATTGTTCTTACATACATACAAGTTTCTTCTACTTCTAATGGATTTACTAAGTGTCAGTATTCTAACTCGCTCTTTTCGACGGTGTGATTGAGAGTTATGAATAAGTTATCTAATTATAAACCCTTGGTTAATTTTTGGTTACATTCACTGTTGAGCCTAAAATTTGGCACATTTGTAAGTAATTCTATAGGTAATATTTCTTGTTGCAATAGTGAACCACTTAAAACGCTCTAATTGATTTAGATTATGAAAATGTGAATACATTCTGTTTAACTTCAAGCAATCATACAATAAACTGTAGATTAATATACCTCCTAATTGTTGATTATCCCACAGATTTTCCCGTAGTCTTATCGAAAGGTTATGTACAGATAAAAACTACAGCATACATTTGTTGAAGCAAATAAACACCTAGTTACTAAATCATGAGTATAAATTACAATCACTTATTGTTTTTACAGTGAATTCAACGTAAGAATCCGCTTCACTAATAAGCTGTCCCAAATTAAATTTAACTATAGAGCATTAAGAGTAACTTATTCAGTGTAAGTGGATTGATTGTGTTAAACAGGCTTATAGTATCTTTATACATTGAAGTCCATCAAATGAATTAGAACTACCATGGTTATAAAATAATTTAGAACCTTGACCGCTTAAAACAATCATTTTCATAATACGTGATTCAAGTAATCAATGCACCAAAAGAAAGAAAACGTTTCAAATCTATGCGAAGCCTAGAATATTGTATATAGGAAGCTAGATTCCCATCAAGTCCTAATCAGTATGTTCATACGTTTCCGAGTATTAATGTTAACATAAATGATTTGTAAGTACTATCTGTAGGTCTTAAATTGTATGATAATCTTTCATTAAGAAGATAGATATGAATATTCAGTCTGAATATCAGTACACACTCACGTTGTCTAGTATCTTCTACCAACAGGATGACAGACAGACAGTTACAACTTAGAACTTGGTACATGCGTACGTCAGTTCAAGTTGCCATGCCTCAATTAGCAGATAGAGATTAAATTGGCCGATGCCCTCCCCTTCCGACAACCGGAGCAACAATTAATGTACTCGACCGACCTCAAACAGCTGTCCCCTGGACACTGCGGTCACACTCTCAGGTCATCATGACCTCTTCTAATCCTCTTTCTCTTTCAGGTTCCTCAAGAATGACCCTTCCACGGTGTGGGCAACCGGGAAGTGATAACCGCCCTCATACCTCTAACAGCACAAGAGATCTACCAACAGGGATGTCGTAAGAATAAAATGTAGTTTAATGGTTGCTATAATTACATAAACTTTAAACACAATATGAATGGAAACCTGATTAAAGACCGTAGGAAATCTCTAATTCAACTTAAAAAAGATGGAAATCTGATTATTACTAGACCAAATAAAATAATTCTCTTGGATAAAATCGATTGTATACATAAGATGAGTACATTACTCAATAATCATTCTGAGTTTCAGAAGTTACCACTTAACAACGGTCTCACAGGAAAATAAATCATCAAAAGCTTGAAATATGCAGGTTTTATCACCCGAGGTATACAAAAACCTTTTGCCCACAGGTACGACGACGCTCAGACTTCTCTGTCTGAGGAAAGTACACCTTGAAATTTTCTACTGTGTCTATTTTTAGACACGTTAAATTCGCCTTACCATGCAACAGTAAAATGGTTGGTCGAACTCTTTAAACACCATAAAAAATTCGTAAAAGACAGTCTTGTATTTGTAGTTAGAATAAAGAATCTGGATGGGGGGGGGTAAACAATAAATTCATTATTCAATTAGACGTATCCTCATTATTTACGAATATACATCTAGTAGGAGCATTTGATTTGATTTGTGATAAATTGGATAATAGAAGAATGGAAATTGGGATCCACCCCAGTGTTATATCTCGTACGTGATAGTTGTCTAGCCGCAACAACTTTATCACTTGAACCCTCCTAGTTGCTAATTCAGGAGACGAGAAGACAGGAACTTTATCCTAGTAAAATGGAGAGTGCCAGTTCTGTAAAAATAATCGTATATTTATGGTTTTCTGAAATAACAAAATCAGTCTTGTAATCCATCCAATCCGAACTAAGAGGCTTCAACTATTGCTCAACCGGAACTCGCCACGTCGAGATTATGGAAGGTTCTGTCGATCAGTGATTGGATGGAATGTTTCCCGCTCTTTCAAGAGTTCTAGAAGCTTCGTTGAGGTTTCTGGGAGCCGTATGAAAGAACTTTTACTAACAAGGAGTTTTGCAAATAATTTGACGTTTTTACGATGGGTTGTTAATAGGTCCAATTCTAGTGGACTTTTTCCTAGTGAAAGGAAAGAATAGTCCTTTAAAATGCCCTTTAAACGAACCAGAATTCTATTGTTGATGTGTAAATGGAATTCTCATAATCCTAAAAAGAGGAGATGATGTTTAGAGCTTATGAGATAAATTTTAAAAGCATCCAAATAGCTGTTGATTTCACAATTAAAGTGAGAAACAATGACAGCTTATAATTACTAGATGTTTTATTAACAAGAAGATCAGATGGAATCATAAAATGAAGGATTTATCGAAAATCTGCCTCCTTGGGACAAATTAGTCATTTCTCTAGTTTTGTTCCGTTATAATATGAAAGAAATTTAGTCAAACTTTTGGGCAACGAGACTAAAACTGTCTCTTGTGAAGATGAAGTCAAGGAGTAACACGAACTATTTATGAGAAAATGGGTATTCACCCAAATCCTTATCAAAACATGTCAGACAGTAAACAAATTGAAACGAACAACAGTACGAAAGAATCCTTCACTGTTGAAGCAACTTTTTAAATGAGAAAGGGCAATTGTGTTAAATAACGTGTCTAGAAAATTTATTTGATGCTGCCATATTAGTCACTTTGTTCTGTAATCATGCAATCTTAAAACCTCGAAATAATGATAGATTGCCCATTTTTGAGTCAGTTACAGAGGCCGTACTCAGAAGTCCTTATCCATGTGAGAACTGGAACATGTTCTAGAATGGTTTTGAAATCTACTACAGTGCTATTCATGCCCACTTAAATCACAATGACCACAGTACTAAGATTGGCGAAGCTTTTTTGATTAGATACAGACTTTCGAATTTCCCTTCTTTTTCACTGTCTTTTCATTCCCTTCCTCTTTGCAAAACATTCATGCTCTGCAATAAATAATGTCAACAACCATTTTTGGCTTCTTTCTACTCATTATTTTGTCACAATAAATCTGACTTATAACTACTTATCGTACTGTCATTACTGAAAATCAAATCAATGCCTGTTACCCCATACTGAGCATAGGCCGCCCACCAGCATTCTCCAATCAAATCTGTCCTGGGCTTTCCTTTCCAGCTCTTTCCAAGTGCTCTTCATTCTCTTCATGTCTCTCTCCGATTCCTGACGCAATGTGTTCCTGGGTCTTCTTCTTTTCCTTTGGCCTTTAGGATTCCATGTTAGTGCTTGTCTTGAGACACAGTTTGATGGTTTCCTCAGTGTGTGTCCAATCCACCTCCAGTGTCTTTTCCTAATTTCTTCGTCGGCTGGAAGTTGGTTAGTTCTCTGCCACAGAAGGTTGTTGTTGATGGTATCTGTCCAACGGATCCTACGTATCTTACGCAGACAGTTCTTTATAAAAACTTGAATCTTCTGAAGAATGCTTGTTGTGGTTCTCCAAGTTTCAGCTCCATACAACAGAACTGTCTTCACATTTGTATTGAAAATTTTGACTTTAATATTAACTGACGGTTGGTTTGTGTTCCAGATGTTTTTCAGTTGTGGAAATGCTGCCCTTGCCTTACCAATCCTCGCATTCACATCCGAATCAGACCCTCCTTGTTTGTTGATTATGCTGCCCAAATATGTAAAGGTCTAGACGTCTTCCAGAATTTCTCCGTCAAGTGTAATTGGGTTAGTGTTCGTTGTTTTGTATCAAAGGATCTTACTTTTCTTTTAGTGTATGTTGAGGCCTACTGCTGTTGAGGCTGCTGCTATATTGTTCGTCTTCATCTGCATTTGATGTTGTGTGTGAGATAGAAGAGCTATGTCACCTGCAAAATCCAAGTCATCCAGTTGCGTCGATGTTGTCAAATGTATTCCGAGAGTGCCTTCAGATGTTGCAGTCTTCATGATCCAGTCGATGACCAGTAGGAAGAGGAAGGGCGAGAGTAAACAGCCTTGTCTGACACCGGTATTCACTTCGAATGAATCTGTGAGCTGATCTCCATGCACGATCCTACAATGTAGTCCGTCGTAAGAATTCCGTGTGATGTTGACTATCCTCCCGGGTACGCCGTAATGTCGTAGAAGGCTCCATATTATTCTCCTATCCACGCTGTTGAATGCCTTTTCACAGACGAGGAAGTTGATGTAAAGTGGTGAATTCCATTCAATTGATTGTTCAACAATGAACCGTAGAGTAGCGATTTGATCGGTACATGATCTATCTTTACGGAATCCGGCTTGTTGATCTCGGAGTTGGGCGTCGACTTGGTCCTTTAATCTGTTCAATAAGACTCTGTTGAAGACTTTTTCTGGTAGTGAAAGAAGAGTGATGCCTCTGTGGTTCTCGCAATTGGTAAGATGGCCTTTATTTGGTATCTTGATGAGGTGCCCTTATTTCCAGTCTGCTGGAACTTGTTCTTCCTCCCAAATCTTCCTGAAGAGAATGTGGAGTATCCTGGAATTTGCTTCTATATCTGTCTTCAGTGCCTCCGCTGGTATATTGTCTGGTCCAGCTGACTTACCACTCTTCATTTGTCGGATGGCCATTTTGATTTCTTCGACTGTTGGTGGGTCTGTGCTTATAGGGTGATCCGTGGCTGCTGCACCGATGACTGGTGGGTTCAGTGGGGCTGGTCTATTCAAGAGTTCTTCGAAGTGTTCTACCCACCTGTTCCGTTGTTCACTCACTTCAGTGATTGGTTTGCCAGCCTTGTTCTTTATTGGCCGTTCTGGCTTATTGAATTTCCCAGCTGGCTTCTTCGTTGTATCGTATGAGAGCCTCATGTTCCCTTCTCTTGCAGCTTTTTCCTCTGTCATTACTAGGTCTTCAACAAATTTCCGTTTATCCGACCTGATGCTCCTCTTCACTTTCTTATTGACTTCGGTGTATTCGGCCTGTGCTCTGGCTTTCTCTGCTCTTATCCGGCTGTTACTAATCGCTATCTTTCTCTTCCTCCTTTCTTGGATCTTGTCCAGAGTGCCAACAGAAATCCATTCCTTTCGGTGTTGTTTCTTGAGACCCAAAACCTCCTGACATGCTGAAGTTAATGTTTCCTTTATCTCTTTCCTGTTTTCCTCCATATTAGTTCCACCTCCCTCTAGTAGATCGTGAAATGCCTGGAACTTATTGTTGAGAGTTATATTGAACTCGTTGCGTTTGTTAGTATCTCGGAGAAGGGCTGTATTAAACTTGCGTAATACTGCTGCTCCAGTTATCCAGTACTTCCTCAGCTTCAGTTTCATTTTAGCCACCACCAGATGGTGATCGGAAGCTATGTCAGCTCCTCTCCTTGCTCTTACATCTTCCATGGTCCTTCTAAATTTCTTATTGATGCAGATGTGGTCGATTTGGTTCTCCGTAATGTGGTCTGGTGAAACTCATGTAGTTTTGTGTATACGTTTGTGGGAGAAAATGGTGCCACCTATAATCATTTTGTTGAAGGCACATAAGTTCACAAACCTCTCACCGTTATCATTCCTTTCTCACAGTCCATTTTCTCCTATGATGTCTTCATACCCAGTGTTGTCCACTCCAACATTGGCGTTGAAGTCACCCATCAGAATGGTCAGGTCATTGGCTGAACATTTCTCGATGATTGACTGCAGCTTCGCGTAGAACTGGTCTTTGTCGTTTTCGTGGCTGTCATTGGTGGGTGCGTAGCACTGGATGACATTCATTGTAACCCTTCCTTCTTCGTCTTGAAGGATGCTGTGATGATCCTAGGTCTGTGAGGCTCCCATCCTACAAGAGCCTTCCATGCTTCTTGGGACAACACTAATGCTACTCCTTGTGTGTGTGGGGCGTTTTCTTCTTCGTGGCCGGAGTATAGAAGCACATTTCCCGAGGATAACCGTTGCTGTCCAGCTTGCAACCAATGCGTTTCGCTTATTCCAAGTATCTTCAGGTTGTATCTTCTCATTTCTTCAGCTATTTGCATGGTTCTCCCTGTCTCCCACATCATGCGGACATTCCATGTACCTATATTAATTGTTGTTCTGGTTGTGAGAAGAGACATCGGCCTCGTGGCTTCCGAACAAAGTCGGCTTTCACCATGAGGCGTCATAACACACCTTCCAACTCGCAGGGCGGAGTAAAAATGGTTATAGAGGTTTGTACTGGTAAGTGTTTTTTTAGCAAGTTTGTTGTTTCGGGATGGGGTTGCTAACCCCATGCCCGACCCTCCTGCTTTTATCCAGGCTTGGGACCGACAGTGACCCCAGGGGTCTTCAGGCGGAGTTACTGTCATTACTACTATTATCATTACTATTGAATAACCGCATTGATCTTAGGAATTTAACATTATTATCATCATTATCACTTTTGAAAATGATACACCCGCTTCATCTTTTTTGTTTAGTTATGTTTTCGATTTTGTTAAATAAAAGGTTTCCTAGTTGTCTACGTTTATTTTTAGCATTCAAGCAGTTAATCAACATAAAGTAGTAATACGCACGTTTAATTACCAACCCACAAATAATCTCAACCCGAATGGACTTAAAAAATACAAATATCGAAGGTACACCAAGGAAACGTGGAAGCACATCGAGGCACTCATTCGATGCATAAGATGGGACTCTTATCTCACTATTGGAAATATTGACACAGCCATCTCAGTCCTCTACAGCAATCTGATCAGTTGCTTAGACTGCATAGCCCCATACGTAGAACGAGTGTCTGGTTTTAACAATGCACGCCCACATATCCCGAAATGTCTTAGGAGAAAATTGAGGCACCTGAGGCTTCGATACTACAAGCATCATGACATAACCGCACTATATAATGTATTTAAAATAGTCGAAAATTTCGACAGTGCCCAGCACAAATACTTACTCAATATGGAAACCAATGCATTGAATAGTATCAACCCAATTTCCTCAATGATCAAGCTATTCAAATCTCGCCTTCATTCAAAATCTAATAAACTTCCGACACTATTCATCACAAAGGACGGTATTGAAGACGACCCAGCTTCTGTTAGCGAACAATTTAGTAGCTACTTCTCCGCATGCTGTTCCACAGAACCTGGATCCACTGCGAACCCCATATCCATGATGACATCTAAGCGTCTCTCTACAGTTGAATTTACCAGCACAAATATAAAGAGAGCCATAGCCACGCTAAAAATATCTAATGACAATGGGCCTGATGGCATTCCTGCTTCCCTCATGAAATATGGTGGAAAAGATTTACCACTTCTCTGCCTGAAACTTTTTACTTTATCTATGGACAAACGGCATTATCCAGCCATATGGAAAGTATCGTTCATAACTCCGCGATTCAAAAGTGGATCACGCAACGTTATAGAAAACTACAGGCCAATTAATACGACATCCGTGCTGTCCCGAATCATGGAGAAAATCATTCATAAACAATTGTCATCATTTTTACTTTCGGAAAACCTGATCAATCCATCTCAACATGGGTTCATGGAAAAACGCTCTTGTGCTACATCCCACTTGGAATTTTTTGATTATATAACACTTGGAAGAGACAAAGGTTTCTCAATTATTGTACTTTATTTTGACTTCAGTAAAGCATTTGATTGTGTCCCCCACACCCTTCTCCTCTCAAAACTACACTCGTATGGCATACGAAATCCACTACTAAGTTGGTTTAAATCATTCCTCACAGGGCGCCGCCAAATTGTAAGGATCGGTTATAGCTACTCCAAGCCAGTAAATGTATCCAGCGGAGTTGTACAAGGAAGCGTATTTGGGCCATTACTCTTTCTTCTCTTCATCAATGATGTGTGCCAGCAATTTGTGCATGGTAAAATCTTCCTCTTTGCGGATGACCTAAAGGTTGCCTATTTATTCCCACCCACGACAAATAAGAACACTATTACTAAAATAATACAAAAGGAAATTGATAACTTATCAGAATGGACCAAAATATGGCATCTCCCCCTAAACGTGCATAAAAGTGGATACATTTTCAATGGTCTCAGATGGAACCTCAGTCTCCACCTATACAAAATGCAAATAAAACCTCTAAGCGTCGCTCAAGATTTGGGGCTCAGATATACTGATAGCATTAACTTCTCGGAGCATGTTGCATTTCAAGCTTCCAAAGCGAGGAAGTTAACTGGATTTATAAGAAAAAATTTTCTCAATTTAAACTCAAAAATGTCACTATACACAGTGTGTTCGTCCAATATTAGAATATGGTTGTCTACTCTACAGCAACTGTAGACGCTTTGATTTGATGAAAATCGAGCGAATTTAACGAGCATTTACTAAGAGCCTATTAGGTGACTACAGCACACAAACTTATCAACAACGATGCGATAAACTAAAGCTAGAACCCCTTTGGTTCCGACGCTTGAAACTAAACCTTACTCTCATGTACCACCTTATTAGTGGCGCAACTTAAGCGTCGACATCACAGCCCATCCTCTACACCACACGTAGCCTACGTAATAAGGAAAACACTATTACTATCCAGCGATGTCGCACTCACCTACGCCAGAGCTTTATCACAGTGAGATATGCGACTCTATGGAATAAACTTCCCAAGCACATACGCTGCAGCAAGTCGCTAGCCGCGTTCAAAACACTACTTCAAGAATACCTCTCAGGTGAAGGTCTATGTAACCTCCTCAACTACCCTAAAATAACTGATCATACATATAAACAAGGTCCCAGCTCCGTATAAACAGTTTTAAAGTATATCAAATGCATTCATAATACACCATATGCCTAAGGATTCATAGTTAATAATACATATTTTCATATTGTTCAAACCCACACGCATACACCCTAATTCACTTATTCGAAAACTCATAATTTGATTACACTGATAACTTATCCATCTTCTATCATCAATTATACACCAATTCACTACTTCGATGACAATTTGACCTTTTGATTATGTTGGGTTCATTAGTTGTCTAATAATCCTATACACATTGAATCAATACTGTAATTATCCATTGATTTTCAACACCATATACTTATTCATGTACACACACACACGCACACTTCTTTATTCAGAAATTTCACCCCTTTAATATCATTTGAGTGAAAACTCACAATTTCATCACACTGTTAATTGCACTGTTTGATCTCTCCATTGCTATAATTCTCTATATATTTTACATGGTTATTAGTGCGTATTTTCGGTCTGCTCCAATCTACTTTATTATTATTACTATTATTATCTGTCTTCTGTCATCACTTATAAATAGATTCAAAATTTTGATTACAACTTGACCTTTTAATTATATTGGGTTTATTAGTTGGCTAACAAACCTGTTTATGCAAAGTCTAAGCTACGACTACGCATTGAACTCTTTAGAATTTTTCTTTCTTTTTTTTTATTTACACGTCCTACATCACATTAGCGTTTATACTTTTAATACTACTTGGCTAATTTGATTTATTGAATTATTATACTCAACTGATGAAGCCCAAAATGGTTTCTTCACAACGTTTATTGTAAATGAGTAGTATGTGATTAAAATAAAATAAATGTAGTTTGCTAATTTCATCCCTCAGCTTTAATATACTCACTCTCAAAGGTTACACATTTACCACCTACCGTATGACATCATCTAACTGTAACATGATATAGTTGATTTAAAGTAGTTTATGTGAACATTGGTACATAATTTGTTTGTGTTCGTCACAGATTGATCTCGGTTGTGTGCCATTGAAAACCAGGGAGCATTGCTAGACAGCTGTTCCATCCTAAGCAGTGCACACCCTTGATTCCGTCAGAGATTCGAATCCAGGACCTACAGGTCACAAGGCGAATACTGAGTAATCTACACCACTAGACTATCGTCCAATGATAGAAATCCAAATTCCACTAAGTTGTGGTACGGTGTGACTGTTATCCATTGCTAGTGGTGATAACTGTCTCGCATCACTTTCCACGAAACTATCTTAAATTGCTTATGATAATTAGTTTACTAGTGACTCATTTCAAGATGTTCCTAAAGTTACAATGATAAGTGGTGACCGATGGAATTTAGACATGTTGACAGTGAAACAATTAACACCAGTGATATTGGTTGATCATTACTCTGTATCACAAATCGATAGAAGGGGGGAATTCCACCAATCGACCAGGACCAGTGGTAAAGACGATTAAGCGTTCTTTGTTGGATTTGGGGCCCATTTCCTGAATACTCTAGTTGGATCGATAGTGTGGCCGAAATGGCGTACATGTTGTTTGCTTTCTCAAATTGATATAGAATTTTTGTTGCAGCACATGTTTTAAGAGGTGCTGAAAACTAGCAGGTACACTGTGGTTATAACGTCTGGTGGTAGAAATTTCATCTTCAACATTAAATCGTTGTGATGCTCTTAAGTTCCAGTTACAAACTTTGAAAATGCATTTATGCAAAGAATCTCTCTCCTGAAGATATCGCTTGACATGTCCGTGCAGAGACTTTACTCTGTTATTCGTATTGTTCCCTAAAGTTACTGTCTTATCTATACAAACAAGGACCCACATATGCATTTTGGGCATCCAGTATCTTTGAAGGTAGCCCGTGATGTTAGGTGCCAACTCTGTTGCTATTCTAAAATAACTGTGAAATGTAAAATATTTTAATAGTTTACCTTACTGTTTTCTACATTCTGTGCTAACTAGGCTGCATAGATAAGCTTTGGCACGGTGATCCTGAGTCTAATCAAAATAATACAACGTTAGCTAGGATTGCTTTAAGTTTCTGCATACAGCGTATTGTATTTTAGTGTATCTGTGAGTTGCGATTGCAGCCGCCATTTCTGCATGCAACGAATTCATTGCAAAGGTCTTCATAGACGAGGTATTGCCCATGATATTCTTGAACATGTCTAAAATCCATTTGACGTCCGCTGTAAATTCTTTTTTTTATGCAGGCAAACATTACCGAACGTCCACATCCCATGTTATCACTAGTTATTACCAACTGAAGCATCGAAAATCCACAACGAAACATAAATAAGTTTGCTTCCTTACTTCACCCTATTAATGTTGCACGTCAAATCAATACCTATCACTTCAGGGTACAAGTGACGCAAACGAGTTCGATCCACCGTCAAAAAGTACACTCGAATTAACTATCTCAAATTTCCTTCAACATAATAATACTCACTTAGCTGTCCTTGTTCACAGATATGGCCAAACACTTGGCCGAGTGTACCGAAGGCTAAAATTATATTACTACACACCCAACTGCGATAAATTTTGATTTCATATTTCGTATGACATCAGGTATAAGCTCATTGTGATACGTATCCCTAACATGTTTCATAAATGCATGATGTTGATTATCAGAGAACTGGACTAATATTCTCCTTTTCCTCTTCTGACAAACGTCCAAACCATAGATCGCACCTCATAGACGACTTCGTACAGAAATGGTCGTGCGTCATGATGTAAGAACGAATGATATACTGATTAACATTCAGCACAACACGAAACACAGATTTACAATCCATGGATTTCAACCTAAAAATGCAAGAGTTATAGTTAATCTTACGGTTTGTTTCTGTGACCAATCCCATGAGATTTTCTTTTAGTACCAAATACACATTTAAGAACGACGCAAATGTATTTAAAAGACGAAAACGATGCTCTTTGACATTGCAAATAAATATAATGATGGTAGTTAACCTACGATTGCATTAAATTTATTTACTGACAGACTGAAACTCTTCAGTTGCTTGCTCTAAATCCTGCAAACTGAGAAATTGTCGGCCAAGCACTATACTTTCAAAAGCTGCTTTCGGATCAACAGTTATTTCTCTTGAGGAGCAGGCCAAATAACTATTATTCAGTGAGTAGGTCAATATAAACTGAAGAATCACCTATTGTTAGTCATATTTCTCCGCAAATATCAGTGTTATTGGGATTTGTGGGAGTCACTAGAAAGCGACCAGTTTGCCGCGCTGTAGATAAGAAATTGCCGCCAGGGTTGTCCCCTCAAGGTCACAAAATGTCACATAGCGGTAAATCGAAAGTGGATTGCAGTTAACCTGTGCAGTGTCCATGGCTACCTCATGTTTAAATTTGAGTTGAGCAAAATGTCTCATAGATGTTCTTGTCATGTTCTGTCATAGAACATGTTTTAAAATTTTATACCTTAGGAACACAAAATAACTAAAATTTTACAAGAGCACTTATTTCTCAAAAATTTGATGTTCATTATAGTCTTATGAATGCCCTTTTCAGAGAATTCATGACCCATCTAACGATTAAACAAATTCCATGCGATATGCACTACAGGGCTTTTCACTGAAGTATTTTCAGATTCTTCGACGTGAATGAATGGTAAATTCTACTTAAAAGTATTTTTGGCCGATCTATTTCTCTATTCACTTCGCTTTTTAGCTGCAAGCCATGCTCTGTATGTCGCTTTCCCTCCCCCTCAGCCATTATGTATTACTGCAAGTTCTTAAGAGTTGGAAGATTTCTGTTATCAACGATATCTACGGTATGTTGTTTTACAGATAACATTACATAAAAGAACTCTATAAATGGAGTACCATGGAGACTTTTTTTATTCTGATATGATTTATAAAGAACGACAATGCACTTTGCAGTTATTTTTAAGAAAAAATGGTCGTTTCTTGTTCTGAACCGACTTGATTAGGGTTATTTTACCACACATTCCTATCGTAAGTTAACTCGAAAGTCATGAGCTGAGGGTTTTGACATGGTGACCCCCAACTAAATGATCTCTCTTCATCACCTAGACCTTGTCTATGGTGGACCAAGCATCACGTCTTATGAATTCTTCACACTACGGCTTCGCTATCATTTAATAAGGTACATTAGGGGCAAGTATTACAACCTACAAATTGGATGAGGATATTTAAGTGTGAAATTAGGAGTTCTTTGCCTCTTTTCTTTTGTAAGCATTATATCTCATATCCAACTCCACTGAATGGTAGACAAAAGATCTCCCAGATTTTTCATCAGAAAAAGCTCTTCACTAGCTTCTGGAGCATGAATGAAAACAGGAAGTGCTGTACCCTAATTAAACACATAACGGCAAGTAATTTAACAAATAAATAGCTGAATAGGCCCTCGTCACTGACAGTGATCATGTTTGTTATAGTAGGCACGACTATCCGAAGGCCTTTGATCAAGCACCACCACCAGATCACGACCTGACGTGGAAGGCAACCCGCTTTCTAGTTAGCCAGCCTATGCATTGCTATCTCATTGGCGCTCCACTTACGATCAAATAGAACTTCATCTCCATCTCTCACCGCCTTCTGATTTATTCTTATTTGTACGCATGGGTTGAATCGTTAGAAGGTGCTCTAATTAATCGACAAATGTAATTTGGTCATCAACCAGGCGCACTTTAATGCCATCGAATTTACTAAATTCCTATATTGACAGATACTATTTTAAAAGCCGACCTAGTAAAGCATTTGTGTTATTACTATGAGTCCATATCGGTCAAAAGAATAACTCTTTATTTGCATATATATTCTATTGTACTATTTACGATCTTGTGTATTCTTATCGTTTGGTTGTTCACAAAGTGTTGTCATCTCACTTCGTTTATGGGGATTATCATCAGGGTTGTTTTCAATTAAGAAACTGTCTGGCTGCCTGTATAATCATAGTAGTATTCTGAAACTCTGGTAGCTAATCAACTGAAACAGATTAACGTGACTGATTTTATAATTTGCGAACGGGCCAGCGTTTCTAAGTTCGCCCTAGTGATTCATAAGTTTTGAATGGGCTTGCGTTCTTTGAAGATCTTGGTGGTGATTGTTGCTTGCTGAACTGGCTTGCGTTGTGCTAGTGAGTGACAACTACGGGGACTAACTTTAAATTTATTGCAAACTTCGTTCGAGTGGAATTTGATTTGAACTATAAAGGAACGTATTACCCTTTAAGATCAGCTTGCTTGTTTTTGTTGACTACTTTATTTATAGTGAGGTCTCATACTTTGAACTGGCTAGAAATGTTACAATGTCAAAGTTTGCTAAAAAACGTGATTGAATGTTAATGGTACAATAGGTAAGGGTGAGGTTAATAATTATCATATTCTGTTTGGCGTTTTGTTCAGTAAGTGCAATATGGAGTGTTCATCTGACTCACCAGACCATATGAGTAGATAATTGCTGCCTGTGTATATCCATAAGACGTTCAGTGGAGATCCTTCGGATTTTACTAATTTTATTCGCTAGTTAGATATACTACCTAACAAACGATCCGCTGAAGAAGTGAAGTTAATGTACTTGTTGAACCAGTGTGCTGCTGACACAGCCAGGGCACTTCAGTGTTGTACATTTCTGTCAGCTGCAGATGGGTGCGTCGTGGCCAAAAGCCCTCCGCGTAGATGTTTGGCAGGCCTGCCACGATAGTGGATTGAGTCTTCCAGTCAGTTAAAGACATTAACGTTAGATCACGGACGACTCAAGTGATTTTGCAGAATTTCTGGGCAGTCTTTTGAAAGGGTCAAAACATATTGATGCCCCTGGATTTAGAACATGAATTGAATTCAACTCCTGCAATGGAAATAATAGTCAGATGCCTCCTCAGATGTTTACAAGGAAAGTGCTAAATAATAGTACCTAAATGTAGGAAGACGGCACTGTGCCGAAATTCGCAGAGGTTTTGGAGCTGAATGTTGACTACTACAGAACAAGAGAGGGTTGCCAATCAGGGAGAGAAATTTGTAAACAAGACCAGTGGTTTTGATGTTTAAAAACAAAATGTGTACTCCGTGACATGCGACGCCTGTCAAAAACCTGTAACAGCTCCCGGAACTTTATCTTACAGTAAATACTAGAATTTCTGAAAAGAATATTCTCATACTCTGATTGTTTAAAAGGTGATCTATAAGTTGTAAAGAATTCAATAAAGGTTACCTGCCAAGTCAATGTCAAGTAATAGTAAACTGTCCACGTAGAAGTTGCTGTGTTAGGCGGGGGGGGTGAATGTATTTGCGTAGCCAGTTTTGCTGATTGTTACAAGAGTTATAGACTGAAAGTCTGAAGCAAACAAATTTTTTTAATAAAGCTCGTTATAATGAAGATTTGGTTCATGATTCATTTACTCCATGTGAAGCTGAAGGTTTGTTTAAATTTTCCTTAAAGAGCGATCAAAGGACGGTAAAAAATCTTTAACGAAAACGTTAAACTGTGACACTAATGTTATTACTAACTGTTACTCACTCCATATAACTGTGAATTGTAACTGAGAAAGAGTAAGCCACATTAACGTGATAGTATTAAGACCTAATCTCAGTCTTCCATTTTTACCCAATCACTATTAACGACGAAGAACTAACTGCCAAGATAATGTACCAACTTGTCATATTTTCAACGTGTATCCAATGTTACACTGGAGCGACGTTTTGTTTACTTCCTTGTTATGGGCTGTCAAACTTAATGCTACGATGCGTAGTTCAGTTTAAGTGACCAATGAAAAAGTTAAGAGGCATCGACAGAGACTAACCACAACATAAAACGACTCATCAGAATAGTTCTTAAGACCCTGCATATCACAACTTCATGTCAGCTGTCGCTACATCCTGATATCACCTGTGTAAATTAGCAAAAAGGTTGTTTGTGATGAAAATTCTTTAATATATGCAGGAGATATTAATGGGTTAGGGTATAAGTTTTTGGATATGCTACTCTTTACTGGGCTATAGGAGGGGATTTTTTAAATGATACTTGGATCCTGCAGGTGACCAGCCAGAAACTTATTAATCCACTTCTCCGTGCTTCAAAAATATCGAAGTTTTCTGTCTCACAAAGTGTTTATCTTCTCCCCTAAGTAAGCGGATTAACCTGATGAAGTTACGTTCATCGTTTAATTGCCATAGTTTAGTTAAGCTAACTTGTCTTGACAGTACTTTATTGAGCTGCGAAGTACTACATTTACATTAACTTAAATGAATAAAGTTTTTATTCTTAAGTATCATTGTGCACATGAGAGGATGCCAGTTTACAGGCATGATCAAAATGATATAAGTTTACATACATACAAATATTTCGACGAAGTGTTATTGTCACGACTTTTATAACATGTAAAGCTCTGCCTTGAGAACCCAACCAACTGAAACAACGTTTACAGTTCTAGGACACTAAATATATATTTTGTATCATGATGCATTTGAAATATCACAGTTGGCAAAACCAATCTGTTGTTACAGTAATAGTGTTGTTTTAGTGATTATAACTTTTATTCTTAAGTAGTGATATTTTTTCATGAGAGCATATCACTTCACAAGCATGGTCAGAATGATATAGGTTTATCTATATACAGTGATTTCGGTAAAAAGTCACTGTTAGGAAAGTCACACCTTATCAAGTTATGAATTAAAAACAAAGCTGACTACCGCAAAGATGTGCACGTATTTAGATACATTCTGTCGTCTTCGTGTAACTAATGTATAGTGGTTTTTAACGGTGAGTCATTGATACATTAGATATGTTGCTAGCCAGCGTTAGGAGTAAGTTGCTTAGTGGCTATCGATTGCTTATGAGAGCATCCAACAAGCTCAGGGAGATAGAGGTATTAAACAATGTATGAAAAGGAAAAAAAGACCAGTTAGTAGTAGTAAAACAGTCAGTTTCAAATCAAAACCAGTTTTTTCCTACTTTTTTTACATCAACATACTTGGTTGTGATTTTTAAAGTTTTAGAACCCTAATGAACCGATATTGCTTGACTGGAAATTAAGTGGTGGGTCGGGGAAATGTATGGAACAAATATTTAGATTCTAGATATGAAGTGGCCAGTTGTTTATTTTTAGTGACGGAATCAGCAGTGAGGATATTTTGTAGTAGTTTGTTTTAGAGTTTGCCATAAAATACGATAAAGAACTCACAGTGATATCACTCTTGGTGCTTATTGTTAAATAATAATGACCCGTAGTTCCGGAGATTTTAGCAAGGTATTTGGTCCCACGAGAGATCGAAAACATGGCTAACAGAGGGCTAACATCACAGGTTTATTAAAATAAAGAAAATATAACAGCGAAATTGGAGATTCGAGAGATAGATAATGTAATATTAATTCCTTGTTGGCCGCACTTGCTAGGACTAGTGAAGCCGTGTGGCTGGGCTGTTGTCACCGGATGACGCTATCAAGGTAAGAACGGACCCAAAACATGTAAGCGAAGAATTCAACTGGTTAGTGGTAGCTAGATACAAAGATTTTGGATATTAGATTTCTAAATGTTCTGCATGGTTAGATCAGTGTTTGGGGCGTGACGACTTCGTTCATGTCAAGTTTCGGTGTTGTGAAGAGTTCGATGTCGAAAGGTTTACCTTCTAGGTAGGCTGCCTTGAGGCGGTCAGTGCTGACGTTCTCCTCATGGCCATTCTTGTCGATCGCATAGTGCTTTGTTTCTCGTTTTTAGGCCTTGTATAGTCCTTTGTAAGTCGCGTTGAGAGGTCGGCGTAGAGCGTCGCGACGTACGAAAACGTGTGAACTATATTTTAAAGCGGGTTGTATGAAAGTGTCTGTCGATTGTTGTCGAGTTTGGACTGGCTTAACTGAACGCATAGCATTTGTAAGCCAGTTCACATAAGAATTCATGTCTAGGTTTGTTGAGGTGGAAGCGGTTTCCACAAACTCACCTGGTAGTCAAAGAGTCGTTCCATAAACTAATTCAGCCACACTGCACCCGACACCTTCTTTTACAGTGCTTCGAATTCCGAGTAAGACTAGTGGCAAAGACTCTGTCCACTGTGGGATTTTCGTAGCTGACAGTGATGCTTTCAGCTGTCGATAAAATTCTTCTACCAACCCGTTAGATTGTGGGTGGTAGGCAGTTGTTCGGAAGCGCTTTGCTCCAAGCAGTTTTGTCAGAGAGTGGAACAGTTCAGATTCAAACTGACGTCCACGGTCTGTCGTTATTGTTGATGGACAACCAAAATTCGCTATCCATCGTTCGACGAAAGCGCGAGCAATCGTTTCACTAGTGATGTCTTTCAGTGAAATCGCTTCTGGCCAGTGTGTAAAACAGTCCACGCATGTAAAAAGATAAGAAAATCTATTTGATTCTGGTTAGGGTCCTACCAAATCAAGGTAGACGTGGTCGAATCGAGCGTCGGCAGTTGGAAAAGTGCCAAGAGGACATTTATTGTGCTGAATTACTTTGTTCTTTTGGCATGCCACACAGGAGCGTGCCCATTCTTTGATGTCTTTATTCATCCTTGGCCAGCAGAATCTCTGAGCAATCAGTTTAGGCGTAGCACGAACTCCAGGATAAGAGAGGTTGCGCAATGTATCAAAGATGATTCGTCGATAACTCTTTGGGACGATTGGACTGGGTGTACCTGTAGAAGAATCGGAAATTAAAGTTTTCTTACCTTTCCCAATCGTCTTTGTTTGAAGTTTGAGCATTGTTTTGGATAACTCGTGATGTAGATTATTGTCTTCATTTTGAAGTCGAGCTAGTTTAACAAGGTCAGTACCTTGGATACGATTCAAGGCATGCATTCGTGATAAGGCGTCGGCAACTACATTGTTAGATCCAGATATATGTCGTATATCAGTAGTAAACTGGGAAATGTAGTCTAGATGATGCGACTCTCTCGGAGAGTACTTATCTGAAGGTGACTTCATAGAAAACGTCAGTGGTTTATAGTCGGTGAATATTGTAAATTCCTGGCCATCGATGGAATGTTGAAAGTGTCGTACGGCACAGTATACAGCTAACAATTCACGTCCAAAAGTGCTGTATCTCGATTCGGTGTCGTTTAGTCGTCTGGAGAAAAATGCTAATGGTTGCCGACTTTGGCCAGTCCATTGTTGCAGAACTGCGCCAATGGCTGAGTCAGATGCGTCAACCGCGATGCTAACAGGAGCTTCGGTATTGTGATGTGCCAGCATAGTCGCATTGGCTATTGCTTCTTTAGTCGCAGTAAAGGCTTTCTTTGAGTCTGCATCCATTGTGACCACTTTTTTATTCCCACGAAGCTGATCCATTAGTGGTTTAATGATAGATGCACAGTTTGGTATAAACCGTCTGTAGAAACTTACCAACTTATTGAAAGTTCGCAACTGCTTGATGGTGGTTGGTTCCGGGTACTCCAGAACAACCGCCACCTTGTGTTTTTGGGGTTGTATACTATTCGCGTTAATAGTATGCCCCAGGAAGCCCAACAAGGTTGTCCCTATTTAGCATTTCTGTATGTTTATGGTTACTCCATATTGTTGCAGTCTACTAAAGACTGTGTCCGAAGGTTTCATGTGTTACCTCGTCTGGGCTTGCTATCAAGCAGTCGTCGACGTATGCATGGACATAGTCAAGCCCGCGGAGCATGTCGTCGATGAAACGTTGAAATGTTTGTGCTGCGTTCTTCAAACCGAAAGGCATTCGAAGGAATTCGTAAAGGCCAAATGGAGTTACAATAGCGGTTTTCGTAATATCATTTTCAGACATCGGTATTTGGTTGTACGCCTTTACCAAGTTGATTTTCGAAAATATTGTCACCCCTTTCAGGGTGGCCATTAAATCGTGAACGTGCAGTAACGGGTAATGATCAGGCGTAGTTTGGGCGTTAAGACGTCGGTAATCGCCGGTGGGACGCCAGTCATTGCTATCTTTCTTCGGGACCATATGTAATGGAGATGACCATGGACTACTGGAAGGTCGAATTGTTCCCAAGTCAGTCATATGATCGAATTCGTTTTTCGCTATCCTTGGTTTTTCAGGAGCGAGTCGGCGTGCTTTGGAGAATACAGGTTGACTTGTAATCGCGATGTGATGTGTAACATTGCTGGTTACACATGATAATTTCGATGTTGCCTTATTCAGATCTAGATACTTGTCGAGTATCGGCTGACAATAAGGGTTAATTAAATGTTTAAAACGAAGAGGACATAAGCTACAACCTGTAGCCGCGGTTCCACGAACGTATAGATTTGTGTTGCTATCTACTAGTATCTTTTTACTAGGGTCCACAAACAAGTTGTGGTGGCTCAGTAAATCAATGCCTATGATAGGTATTTTCACATCGGCGATGGTGAAAATCCAGTGTATGGGTTTTCGTAAACCCACGTTTAAGTAGACGTATCGTTTGCCATACGTAGCTATGTGTTTTCCATCGGCTGCCTGTAAATCGAACGCAGCTTCATGGTGGCGATCAGATGGAGCTTCAGGAAGAACGCTAACTTCTGCGCCAGCGCCGACGAGGTAGCGAACCTTCGTTATCACGTCAGTGATAGATAACAGGCGGCTGTTTCCACCGGCTACGGTTGCCGCTAACGCGTGCCGGTGGTATAGTTTCCCGATGCGTCGACAGTAGGTTTTTGTCTAGGAAAACAACAGGGGACTCCACATTTGTTAAAATTTTTTCCATAGGTGTTTTTGGGGTACCAACACCAATGTGAGTTTTCGCTTCGTCGAAGTCGAGACGACGATCTTCTCCGTGATGTACTTCGTCGACGAGAATTGTTCGGTCGGTGTCTTTCCTTCAGGTCAGGAAAACGAGAAAGAGCCTTACACGATTTCGTCACGTCGTTTTCGGTGGCATGCGATTTTTCAGTAATGGAATAAACCTGATTATCGCGAGTTCTGGTGATCTCCAGAATTCGATCAGCAGATGAAGCTAGTCCATCTACTGGGTTGTTATTAAACGTTACCAGAACTGCTTGTACTTGTTGTGGCAGTTTTGATATGAAGAGTTGACGGAAAATACCTTCGTCGAAGGTGCGTTGACCAATCACTTCTCGCATGCGCGTCAACATTTCCGTCGCTGAACCGCTACCTAGCAATATGGTGTGAAACAACTCATCAAGCCGCTGTCTGTCGGATAAGTCTCCGCGTTTGATAATAGATCTTTTGAGCTGGTCATAAGGTTCTAGGCAGTCAGGGTTGAAAAAGAAGGGGGTGACGTACCTGTTCAATTCACGCGGAAGTGACCTTACAACGGCAAGGAATCGAAGGCGTGGGTCTGTCACAGCGTGGTCTCGAAACTCGGCTTCTGCGTAGCAGAACCAAGCTTCTGTGCTTTCTGTCCAGAACGGGATGAACTGAAAGTTTGGGGGTGTGGGAGTTTTAATCTTAATGAACATAGGAGTCTGATCAGTCATCATATATATGCAATATATGAAAATACAAAAATAAATGCAATCAAAATGTGCAAAAAAATGATAATCACACCAAAAATGCTGTTAAAAACTATAAACAGGAACGAACTCACAGTTATGAACGCGTCCAGAACACGTCGTGCGCACCAATGAAGTGCGCCCGATATATGTGACCAAGTTACGTTTGCGGTATTACCAGGGCAACTTCTAACGTTTGAACCCACTCTTACCAATGAGAATAAATCAGAAGGCAATAAAGGATGGAAAGGAAGTTATATTTGATTGTGAATAGAGCGGCAATGGAATAGCGACGTCTAGGCTGGCAAACTAGAGAGAAAGATGCTTTTCACGATGCGGCGTGACGTGATCTGGTTGTGATGCGTGACCGAGTGCCTTCAACTAGTCGTGTCCGCTAAAACAAACATGGTCAGCATCAATGTCGAGGACCTATGTAACTATTTATTTTGGGGATTATTTACCGCTACAAGCGTAAGCATTTTCTATTGCTTGCACAACCAATCCAATCCGATTGACCTTGACGTGTTTTACGCAGTTATTGTGGCGTTGATTACCATCTGTTTGGTTTACTATAGCCAGTCTTTATGGTGCCTCCTGCTAAACCTAAGGGGTATAATAGCCAAGTAGGTTCTTTCGGTTCATCAGTAATTACCTTGTACTTTAGAAACTCAAGCCAATTATCAAGTTACTGCGTTCACGTGAATTGGGTGCAAGTCAGTACATTGATACTGGTCAAATACCTGAATCTTCGTCTAAGTTTCCATTCGTGTGGCAAAGACGCAGCCTTAATCCTGGTCACAGAAACAAAATCTTTGCTTGCCAATGGATTACTAATAATCATATCGTCTATGGTACAAAATGTAACAATCTCGTCTTATATGATTGCACTTCAAACGAAAGCTTTGACATCCCTTTGATCAAAGCAGAAACTCCGTATGCGAGTCACATTGCTAATATATGTATTTCTTAGAGATGTGAATTGCATTAACCCCTGTGCTTGCGGTATACATTCCATTCAGCTCAATACATCAAAAACGTTCCTAGCTACAGGGGGTGATAATGTTAATCATATCGGCGTTTATAAACTGTCGGAATTTTCTCCTCACTGCTTACTTTGTGTAAGTCTACGTGCAGCTACAGCAAGAAAATCATTCACTTTATTTTTATATAGTTTGCCTTTTAAAACATTTTTCAGAATTTGTTACTTTGTTGTCTGTTTTGTACACAGCTAAATTAAGTTAAAGCAACGTCGATAAAACATTTGAAAAACTCGTCATACATCCGATGCTATCCACTATAAGTTAGGCGAACACAGTTTTCTATTACGGTCATCCGGATTAGTTCCCAATTTGCTTAAGTTCTGGAAGAACAACAATCGAAACCTGGGCTCTCAGTTGGTCCAACTTTTTTTGAATATATCAACAGGATTTGTAACTTGCTGATATAGATAGTTTTACTTGCCGATTATTCAGTGGGTAGGTTAGTAGTTAGCTGACAAGTAATTTGTTGTGGCCCTGTGAACATTTTGGCGTGTCGCAAATTTTCTGTTTCCAAAGTGCAAAGATGAAGGCATGTCAAGTACGAAGTTATTATTAAGCAATTCGAAGTCATACAGGATTGCGTCCATTCCATGCTCATGAATGCGTAAATGGATTTAAATCATTCACCCACGAAAAGTCATTTATTGATAAATTTATTAATAAATCAGTCGAAGAGGTCATTAACCTTCATGGTTGAGACATGTATTGCACATGCCCGACCACTGCCTACCTCGTCGCGCGATGTTGGCTAGGGTTGAAATAGGATGGAAGAAGAGTAGGGGCGAGCAAACCAAAACATGGCATCAGTCCATGAAGTCCCTGACTGTTGGTCCAAGCCATGTTGGTAAATGTAGATTATCTGGTTGAAGTCCACGTGATAGTCGCAATCAATGGCTGGAGACACTTGGCGACATGGCTCAGAATCGGTCACAGTGACGCAAGTGTATTCACTCTTTACATTCATCTAGATCATAGATTCTATAATTCTTCTCTGCACATATTTACTTTACTCTTCCCTCTTGTATTCTGTTAGTGTGTTACCTCTGTAAATTTAATCTCGTAGTGCTAATCTAGTATGGCAACTTGGGCCTACGAACGTGTGTGCCCGCTTCTACGTTGATGAACGAATGATTTACTTGACTGAATTAGCAAAACCTTGATACCGAATCGAGTAAGACGGGAGCATTCATGAAGTCACAGTTTTACGCAAACGTAAGTATTCACTGAGTGGAGAATTCATGACATTGGAAGCTACAATCACCAGACTATATTGCTTATAATCAGTTAGGGCGACATAGATTTATTATCAACTTTTTATAACTGCTCCCATTTCATAACTAATTTACCCAATCAATATTAACATAAGCCTTCTGACCCGTATTCATTATCGTTTGAAATATTTTCCTTTTGTATACTAAACGTTTCGCTGTCCATATACTGCACCTTATGACCTCTCGAATTAACCATTCATAGTTTCAGGAACTAGCGAATCTCAACAACTTTACTAAAATGGATGCACATTTATGCGGGATTCTACGTTATTTTATTTTCATGTGCCTCATTCGAATCAAGCTGTTTATACGTCTAAGTTCGGGGGGAGGGAAGTTTAGGTGTTGGTTGTATGATATTTAACAGTAATTACGAGTAACTGTAGGTTGCAAATAGTCTTAATAACTTCCATGAGTTTTACATAACAGTAAGAAGCTATATTTTTATGGAGTCACAATCCAACACGTAGATTTTTAGAATATAATTTCAAACGTTCAACCTTTTATTTTTGGCTGCCATTTTTCTTTACCTTAGATATGATTTAAGGTTGAACACACTAATTTGAGCGTAAATATTGTGTTGCATTTGGTAATATTTCACACCATACTTTTGCTCAGAGTAAAGGTTTCAAACATTCACTAGATTTTACGTTTGCGATTTTTTAGGATCTTTTTATCTTTCGTTTTACCAGATTGTTAATTTTGCCGTAACTCCTTGTAGACTCTTCTTATTTATTGTATTTATAATTTTCAGGATTGCCACAACGATTGGGTTTTTGATTTGCGATGGCTTGATGATACTTGCTTAGCGTCATGTTCGCGAGACTCGTCCTTAGCATTATGGCGTATCCCGTCTCCTACTGAACACTCTTCTAATGACAACGAACTGCATCGAAGTGCCCATTCCACACCTAATTCGTCTATATTTCATATCCGACGTCCTATTGGATATGCTATGTCATCTACACCAGATGATCGTTTTCGTGCTTTAGAGTACCTTCCGACTCAGACAAGCCTTGCAGTTGTCTCAATGTCACGTCGCCTATACTTGTATGATGCTATTCGTATAGGTTTGGATAAACGGACACGTCCAGTTTACACGTTAGTTTTGAGAGATGCTTATCAGGTTGGTTTTGTAAGATTACTGTAACTTACGAGCCATATATATATATATATATATATATATATATATATATATATATATATATATTAGTTATACTGTTTATAAATCGTGTTAGGACATTACGTGGTTGCATTACACACTGAGAAAGGATAGGAATATTCGGTAGTCATAGAATTAATTAATAATAGCATGCTGTGGACGGCAAATTGGCTGATATATGGAATAGCGTTACATTCCTAGTGGGAACCATTCTTTCTGAGTGTTTTCTATCCGATGAATTCCCTTGTTACATGATTTTTAATAAACGAACAAAAAGTGAAAATTCACAAATGCCTAAAGCAGCGGAATATCTAGTTCCAATAGTTTCGCCTTGCAATTCTAGACCTTTGTAATTTCATGTGAATAATAAGTTGATAGTTTTTAGATGTAAGGTCTTTGGTGTCCAAGTTTCTATAATTTCGTATCACTTTTTAAGTGTATTAAAACAATAGGTAGCCATATTTTAGCAATACTCTTCCGTGTTCTTGTATGACTGCGAAATAATTTGTATAATGTTCGATCCTTTTTACTAATTAAAAATAAACTTCGTGCTTGTTATATGCTCCAATATAACTTAGTTAATGAGATGTGATAATTAAATCTACATTTTCTATAAAACAGAAATTAGGCACATTTTCTCCTTTTGAGATATGCTCGCTCAGTTAGGATTAACAATTGCTGGCGAAATTTTATGACGAATGCACTTAACATTGAAAAAGGAAGAACAAAATATTAATTTTTTATGTAAATTGTAGTATTTTGCTCACACAAATAGGAATTTAGGTAGGAATATTAATAGTTTGATTGATTCATTGTTAAAATCTTGTGTCATCCCCGACAATTTACCGACTTGTCTTTTCAGAGAGAAGCATAATGTGAGGAGATCAATGGGGACAATAGGAACTTATAGTATAAATGAAATAGGGAAAATAACAAGCGGAATAAATAGGTTCACTAAAATATTTCAACGTTCGAAGAAAAATGTATGCACGTCACTGCAACTGATTGTAAGTTGTAGTACTCACGATCTCTGCTATCTGTTGATTTCTTAATTAAGCACATAAGTTCTAATATAATACTGCACTATGATATAACACAGAAATGAAGTGATATTACTGTAGAGAAGTAACTGAAGGGTGGGTAATGCACTTAATAAATAAGTGTGTACATGAGGAGAAATAATGTTTAATAAGAGATACAGTTCAGTTAAAAATACAACTAAGAAAGACTCACTTTTGTAATGAGTGTAATAGCAAACGTCAGCATTATCACCATCGACTCACCGAGTTGTGATGATTCGATAAATAGTAGTCCTGTCTTGCTACGCACTATTTTATAAGCTTATCCTCCATGCCTTTTGAATTCAGACAAACAGCAAAGTAGTCCTTTAATAGTACAGATTTTAGATTACTTGTAGTTTCATGTTTCATGACTTTTACAGTCGTACAGAGCGAACGTGTTGTAAAACATTGAACGCCAGGTTAATATATCCGCCCATTTTTGAAGGCGATTCAAGTTGATTTAGTTTTATGCAGCAAATGGAAGATGAAGTGGAATATTCGAGTAGTGAATTGAAAATACACAAAATAACAATTATATTCATCATCACTATTGTGATAAATTTAACTGAATCATACCGTACGCTGGAAAGTCACTTATTAATCAACCCTTATTATCCAAAGGTATGGACAACAGGTTACTTACCATTAGTGGTTGTTAATTTATTGCATTTTTCTCCAATCAACTATTAATCTTAGCCATATAGTCTTATTCTTGCCTTCCAGACTATAAATATATTGAACACTCGCTAGATAAACCTAATACGAATTTACCGTGTAATGTTTTATCGGCTTTTATTTCCATCTTCATTTGTTTTAAGTTGTGATACTCGTTTAATGGCTGCTTCAATTATAGATGCCCGTTATACCATTTAATTTCTGTTGATTTACTTCACATTACTGAAGTTTGTTGGTTTCTGTTTCAAACTGCATTTTTAGGAAGCTGTTGCTCTTCGACGTTGGCCAGCCGAACCCAATTGCATAGCATTAGCAACGCATCACTGTGTACTTTTGTTTGATATTCGTTGTTCTACAGCTAAAGTTGGAGCGGCAGTACGATGCATATTGCCTCCTTTAGATATATCAGGTGTTCGATCTCTCAACTTTGCCGAATCAATTTTGTCTTATGGTACTTCCAGTGGTCAAGTGCATTTTTATGACCTTAAGAGTGATCATCATTTACCGGTACAGTTAGATATTGGTCCTGGTTGGGTGAAACCACAAACATGTGATGAATTTGAAATATCACCAATTGTTCCACCTTCAGTTAGCCCTATTTCCAGACTGGTTTCACAACATCACGCAACAGATTCTGGTTCATCTACTTGGAATGTTCCTTCACCACCACCTTCTCCCGCACATCCAGCGCTCTTAACACGCTCTATTAATAGTGTTCGTCCTTTACAGCTTCGAGCTGAAATTGTTAACAATATACGTGTACGCTTAGACAGGATCCAGCATCGTTTATCGAATTTGCGTAATCGACGAAGTATGGCAGTGGCTGGAGCTCTAAATACATACCCAGTTGTTGATGTATCAATGTTTAGCAGGTCGAATTATACAAACCGTCCAAGTGATACAAGCCAACAGAATATTACTACAGAAAATGGTAGCGAATCTTCATTATCTGAATCATACTTTCCAATCGATGACTTACAATCAACTACAGATACTGAGACTGAAATAAATTCTGTAGATAATAATAGCCGAAGTCCAGGCGAACCAAACGAAATCGATGCATCATCTACACAAGTAGTTATGCCCTTTAGTTTACCACGTCTACACATTCGTGATCCACATTTAGGACCTATTTTTTTAGGGATGAATTATTTTGCTAATATACATTCTGATTTTGTATCTTTTCCCACGTTTTTCAATCAACGTCGAATGCTAGCTGTTTACACACATGAATATGATCCTTCAGGAACACGTTTGTTTACCGCAGGTGGTCCGATCGCTTCTACTTTTTATGGGAATGTCGCTGCCTTATGGGAGTAAAGTATGCGTATTACCAATACTCTTCGTCGTTTTATTTTACCACCAGTCTTTCTATATGTATGCGCATGTACGTACCCACTATTGACCATCAGATCACTTATTTACATAATGTATTTTCTCTAATTTTCTTGTTACCGCGATTGTTAGAGATTTTTCTTACTTCTTTCTTTAAAGTTAGTCTATCTACTTACCTATTTTTTCCTCCACGTATGCTCAGTATGTATTCTTTATTTTTCTTATCTATGTAAACTATTTCTTTATTTGAATGCTTTGAGCTCCATACTGTAGCTCTAGTATTGTTTACTTTTGTGATTTTATTTCAACAACTTATTTATGCTCAGATGGTAGTCTCTTGCTTACATTCGTCCCAGGCAAATAATACCTAAGCTATTTGTAGCCATATTTCAATTCAGAATAATTACGCCAACAATTAATTATAAGTAGAACTCAAATGCTGACGCACCATCGCTTATCTATGGTGTTGTTTCTCGTCAGTATGGCATGTTCACTATAAGAATGCGTACTTCATTTCTCAAGGTTCTTTTGCATATAACAATTTTTTCCGTATGACTCTGTACATATTACTTTTTGATTAATGATTGCAAATAAAGTATAGTTTTCTGTCGTTATTTTTGCTATTTTCGTTTATTTGTGAATTGTTTTTGTATAGAAACTTGGCTTTCATTTTGGTATGCAATGTGTATCAATTGTAGATTTATTGGAATTCCTAATTGGATTGAGTTTGGCTGTTTCCTTAATTTACTTGCCTAGTGGCATTAGTGTTATATTAGTGGTACAGTTACAGAATAGTTATAAGCATTTTGATTGTAGCCCACCTTATTAACTATCATAAAACTTAGTTATGTAAGTTATGTAAAAACACTCCAGCACACATCACTATTCTGAAATTCTCACCCTACAGCTGTGAAATGCAGTTAATTATTAGGCCACTTAAGCATCTTTCAAAAACCACTGACGTTGTATGGACAGCAACATGGTTTACTACAGAGCCTCTATCACAAAAGTGATTTGGTGCGTCTACACGGGTTCGTTGATTATAATAGTTAGGGAGTGCGCCTTTCATGCATATCACAGCTATGATGATTTCTTTAGGGTAAAGGAAATCTATATATGATTAGAACAAGCAATACTACTCTATTGGGATCGATGCAGATCCGTTATTTTGGACCTGATAATTGAAAACCACGGAGCAGCACAAGTTGATTTAATGTCATTTTAGACTGAACAATCTTTCTTCCTTGAGTTCTTTTTAATAATGATGTCACATGAAATAGCTTGGGACTTTCTTCAAATTAGTGGTTTTCTTTTTCACCTAATTGCTTATTGTTGTATATGTTTTGGGATACTGATAAATATTATGCAAACTTAAGTGGTAATAATTTATTCAGTTAAATGTTTATGTCACTACTATTAAGTACTCGAAATACAACCATCATTTCTCGATCTCAAACTGTGTTCCCCCCATTTTTGTTAAGATAGCTGGTTAATATTTCTTGTGCACAGCAATTGATGTTTATTGTCTAAACACGACAACGGAATTTGGTTACATAGTTTGTTTTGGTGAGAAAGAAACGTTATGCTGTGTTGAGTCAGAACTGGAATTTAGTCACAAAGCATCGTTTCACTGTTGTTTGTATCAAATTATTGGAATAAACTATCAAAACATTGCAAACTTTTAAGAATTTATTTGAAACATCTAATAAGCACTATTATAGGCGTCAAATAGAGTAAACTTCACGATTTTATTTCCAGGGTACACTTATGCAGTTGTGGGCTTAGTTTTAGAGTATTAACCTTGAAAAACAAATGCTTTGTATTGTTTATTTCGAAGAAAATAACTTTTATATAGTTTAGTTTAACACCACATGACAATTTACATTTTGCTGTCAAAACTTCAGTCATATAACCTTAGCATAAATTTGTTTACTTTTGATTTATTGTTAGTTATCGTTTGAAGAAAGAAATGGCCAACTATAATAGACCACCGCCAATCAAGTCTCTACCACTAATGCCTTCTCCAATGCCATTTCTAAGAAGTAGATCTGTTTTGTCATCGCCTAATCATTGTTATTCTCCGTGGACTATTCATCATGGGCCACAAGTAATGCCCGTATATGCACTAAGGGTGTCATCAATCGATGATCAAATGGTTCAGCCAGCTCTACATTACCAGTCACCACTTCCATCACGGCCAAGGTTGACATCCTGTTGGTCAATTCCTAGACACCCCCCACCTACTCACTGTCCTCCACCTTGTGTTTCGTCGTCTAACTCACATCATTATCAATTGGCAAACTACGAAATTGTAAAACCTATTTCTAATTTTGAATCAGTTTTTACCTCATGGTTAAGTCATTATGAGCCAATATTTAAAGAACGAAGAAGGCAGTTTAAAGAACAGAATACTATACACTTACCGCATTATAGAAACATGTTACTTAAATGGTTAGAGTTAATTCGGAAAATCCAGTCGGTTGGTGAAGGAGATAGTACTGATTGTGAGATGCCTTCTTCATTGTTGTTACAAGTAAGTTATCTTTATTTTTTAACTAGAAATTGGTTATTTCAAATTGATTACCTCAAGTTGACTACGAATCATCTGGAAAAGAGTGCAGAGTAAATGAAATATATTAATGATCATGGTAATGAAAGAAGTTTATATTATTGTACACAGTTCATTTGTTTATCCCAACTTCATGGACTAATACTGAGCATTTATACATTGTACTCAAACTTTATATAATCATTTTTTAACATTTTAACAGCTTATATAAATACCATGTCGATTAATGTTTATCACATATCCTCTTGCTCTTTTTTTAATTCTTTTTGTTTGATTATCCAGAACGAACTGAATGCAGTTCAACAATATTGTACAAATCCTCATATCATCAATTTAGTGAAAAAGAAACTACATTCAATTCACAAAAAAAGAGTATGTCTAAAAATTGTCGTTCCGTTATCATTTTTAAAGATTCTTTTGTGTTCATTTTAATTCTCATATAAAGGTTATGTTGTCGAGGTGATTAATTAACAAATGGTCATGTTGGTGAATATTACACCTTGAAAACCAAACTAACTTGTGAGATTTCAATTGATCATTGGAGTCTTCCGTTTGAATTTTCTGCGCTCTTGATTGATGATCCAAGCATGTGTTAAAAGCCATCGCTGGATAGAGAGATGATTTCACTACCTTGTAGTCTGGATTATTTGAAACGCTAGCTTCTTCATTGAAATTGACAAGATAATTGTCATCTCTGGTTCATAGGAAAATGAAAACTAAGTTCATTGTAAAGCTATACATATGTCATGATTTTTTACACTTGAGTCCTATTCTTGGTAGTTTTATGTGTGCTCACTTCTAAGGAGTCCCATAATAAGACAAAACAGCTATCCAGCTCTCCTTGGTTTTTCGTGGTATCCAACCGTGATCATTCTGTGACTAATACAAACAACACAGTAAAATCACTCCACAAAACAACTTTTACCTATTAATCAATAGGGAAGCATACTTATTAGTTAATTTACAAACCAGTTAGGTAACGTTTTATTTGGCTCCCGTGTAATGATATCTTTAGTGATTTCACGACGTACATCAAGTATACTTCGAGAAACGGTTAGGTTGATGTCAGTTAAAATTGTTGAACTGATTCCATGCTTATATGTGTATGTGCTCTACAAGTCCACAATGATGTAATGTCTATTGTATAGTGCTTCTTTATTAAATTTATTTTGCAAGTAATTATTTCAATTGGGATGGTTATTTTTGTGGAGATTGGTTATTTTATTTGATTGAATGTATCACAGATTGATGTTGGCAGGGTACCATTGAAAACCAGAGAGCACTGGTCAGTGCTACATTTAAGATGTTCACAGTAGATGGTTAAAGACAAATTCTGATTGCCTAAATGAAAATTACACTCTATTAAACAGCACTCATCAAGTTGACAAACATAAAACTGATTAAAAGTGCTGGACGTGACTTTTATTCTAAAAAATATGGACATTGCACATCGTTTGCATATTTTCCATATTGAATTCACACATGCAATAATTATGTTTAGGAACCTATTGTTATCTCCTTTCTTTCCTCCATTTCAATTTGTAACACATGATTTTTTGTTTGTTATATTGTGTCTTATTTCACTGTCATAAGAGTTTTCTTTATTATTATTTCATATGTTGTTCAGTAGATATTGTTACTATGTGAAATTTTCCCAGCTAAATGAATGTATATGTAAATGTTTACATATAGGTCATACTTATCGCCTGAAAACAATTCAGCTGCTTAGACTAAATTAATTTAAAGCGAGGTGTCAACATAAGCACAAACACCTTGATGTATTTGAATGCAAATCTCCATTACACACTTTGATGATAATCACTAAGGGATTCTGTTTTAGCAAACGATGACAGTCTGAAAATCGAGTACAGTAATGTAGTAGTTTTTTTTTTCTAGATGACTGTCATTTAGCTAGCTGAGTGAATATCTTTATTCACTAGACTATGCATTCATGTTGCATGCATTCTCATAGTCACTGCTACCTGATCAACTTAAGCTCATGTACCATTCGTTATTCTGTCTACCTTATTTGATCTCAAGTCAAAAATCTGCCTAGTCTATAGTGTTCAATTGTATGGATCAACTTTTCACCTTGGAAACATTTAGGATGACTAGTGAAAGAGGCTGTACATGATGACATTTTAACGGCTATTTGGCATAATTTAATTAATCTGTTTTTAGTACCGCCGATTGTACATACGATGTTTACTAGAAGCAATTTTTAAAACATGTGATCAATTCCTTTTCTTGTTTTCCTCGTTTTCCATCATGGTTTTCAAATTTATAGTATCCTTCTAATGAATACTGAGTTCAGTAAACGATTTGTTTTTTATCAGTTGCTAGAAGACACAAAAGATTGTTTTGTTACAAACTAAATTATCCTCTTTTAGCGTTATATTCAACGTATGCGTGATCGTAGACAAACTTTACTTGTGGAGTCATCATCACCAGCGACTTGTTCTGTTGTAATCTTACCTTCTACAACTGGTAGTATACTTGACAGAATAAAATCAGACATATTATTAACTACTCAACAATCCGACGATCATAATCAAACTAGAATCGATCCTGATAGCAAGACAAAAAATGACGATGACATAAAGTATGAATTGTAAGTGTTTGTCTTGTTTTGTTATCTCATCATGAAATGAAATTCATCAACAATATTTTTACTTTCATTAATGCGAATATGTATTATTATTTAGATGTATTTTCTATGCAGTTATACAATTTTCAACGCAGTCTTTTACTAAAGCTCTTATCGACTATCTTTTACTACAGAGTTTAACCCGTTACCCACTAAGCTACTGACTTCAGATAACCAACGTTGCTAAATATTTGTAACTAGATTACTATACTGTGCAGGAGTTCGCTCTGTATCGCTCTACGTCTATGAGAATAGAATCCACGCGTAGGTTACCAGTTTTTAACCACAGATATCTTTTCCTGGACCTTTAGCTCTAGTATTTCTTCATACATATTTTTCCATTTGTTAAGACCTTGTGAATACTGCTGTGTAAGAAGGAGACGAATGACTGTAATAAGTGATTTGTTGACCTTGTGTGTAAATGAGCCAAGTGGGACTCATAACTATAGTCTCTGGCCGGAAAGGTACGAATGCCAATTGGTTGGCGAACGGCTGACTAACTCAAACCCCTCCATATTATAATGAGAGGGCGAGGGTAAACAACACCAGGGAATAGGAGTTAAGGCCAAGTTTTTTATTGATTAGAAACAACTGATTATATTCATCATATGATAGACCAAAAAGTAAGAAGAAGCCAGACAATTAAATTATCTACAGAGAACGAGTTAATCATTTCATAGTAAATTACAATATCTTCAGAACGGGAATAGATATGACGACAGTCATGTATGTATGTATGCACATATGTGCATCGGTTCAAGTTACTACTTCTCAGCAGCACAGCAAGATGAGCACCAGACTAGTAGAAGTAGGAGTTACATCAGTGATAGTGAAAAAGCGCGCGAACGTATAGAATATAGCACTGGTAGAAATAACTAGTTCATGGAAAGGCATAGAATAATTTTAAGATCGTAGTTTAAAGGTACATAAATAAGTGACTACACCTTTGCCACTGTGCCCGATACTTTGTTATCATATAGTTAATTTCTTCCTTGTAATTATTACTATTATTATTTGAGATACCATACTTCACTTTATTAATTTTTGTATGCTCTACATAATTTCATTTGTTACACTTTTCAATTTTCATCGTATCAAATATATACGTAGATGCTTGCTTATAACAAAGATTACCCTATTTAGATAATTTAATGAGGATTTTATATAGTTTGAGGGTTATTACCATCAACTAACATCAATTTGAGATGTCAGTTGCCGTTGCAGAAAATACACAGCATTATATTTGCGATTTAATGTCTAAATAACACTTCTGCAACATATAGAGATTTAAGCCTCGGTCTGGTGTACAAGATGCAAGTTGGATTTCAATGTTTCTATTAGAAAAATATAACAATACTATTGAGCGTCCATCAAGGAAGCGTCAACCTATGATGTAAATTTTATGGCTAAATCTTTTAAACAAATACAAACTTCCTGTTTACAATGTCTTGGCAATATCAGAAGTCAGTGACTAGCTGTTGGAATAGCTCGCACAGATTCATAAAAGCTCTCCAAAAGACTAAGAATCTTAAGCACTTGATCTGACCACCGTTCAGTAGAATTTCTAGAAGCTTTAACCTGGCATCATCCGATTGGTCGATAAGTTAGAAGTTGAAAAACGAATACTCGGTAAGCAGCAGTATAACTTGAATTACAAGATTTAAATCCGACTAGAGATCTCTGTATTACGCAATCCAGTAGTAATGATAGTAGCTTTACCGAATGTCACAAATTTTATCTCCGTAAGAGGTTTTCAGCTTTAATTATATAACTCTTTGATTATGCATTCAACCTGAAATTATTCGAAAAAAAATCTAAATGCTTTTAACAGTTACTTGCTACCTATATCAACAGCAAAATTTTGTACCAGTTTAGCTGCTAAAAATATTTTCTTCACCTTTTGTCATGCATAAGGTGGATGAATTCCAATATACTCATGTCTTGTTTCCTCGAAAAATAGATACAAAGGAAAATGTTTTACAACAACTGGAGTGTTTCCGTTTAAGCTTTCTAGTATTTAGTTGTGCTTTCAATTTTAAGTACTTTGTAACAGTACATGAGTTCATATAACAGTTAGCATTCATAGTTGTTTATGTAAAATCATTCTAAAACAAAGTAGCTACCAGTAATATCTGTATAGTTGAAAAAAAAACAAGTGGCTCGAAAGTTTGTGTAGACCACCCAGTAATTTTAATTTCAGCTTAACCGATGTTGAGTCTTTCTTCTCTTCTTTTTCTTATTGGTTTAATTCTACTGAAATCATTCTGCGATTTCAATAGAATGAAACCCTTAATAAGTACTTTTCCTTATTTATTCACCTTGGTTTTTTCAATAGACCAATTGACCACTTCGTTTCGGATGACGACTGTAAAATCTCCTCTTCAAAGATATCTGCTCATAACAAAAAAATATCTAGAAATCAAAATTTGTACAAAGAATCGTTGTCTAATTCATCTTTCACATCAAACATCATCACTAGTCAAGAAACTAATCATACTCATTATTATTATCAAATGAAAACAACTTTACGTAAATCCATTGATGAATGTCAAACACGTTTAAAACTACTGGATAGTTTAAAACCGTTACGTTTAGCCCGATTAACGCAAGCCGAACAACAAGGTAATACTATACTGCATTATTTATGTATGGGAAGCGAATATAGTTTTAATTTATTAAGCAAAATTAAATTCGTTGCTTTAAATATACTAATTCATAGCTCTTAGTTTATTATACTCTGGTCATTTTTTCTTAGTTTGTATATATTTAAAAGTAGTTTTGTACAACGAAATGTTGTTGAATACTCAAGTTTATATAACTGAAAAATGGCAAAACAAACATATCGTCTGTTGTATTAGTGAAACTAAATTTTCTAATATTGTGAAGAATGACCAAATGGACTGTAGGAACAGTTTATTTGTAAGATGACATAAAGTGAAAAATAATGTATCTATTATAACTTCACGTATCTGTTTGTACGTTACTTGCGTTCGTCGTTCCGGGTGTTTTCTTCACTGCTTCCTCTTACTTATCTTCTGCACATTTCATATACACCTTGCTTCCCTACTCGCCAACTGTCCAATGTTGTCACTTCATACTACATCCTGATATATACTACTTAAATGATATCTTGCAAGTAGTATTCACCATATATCTAGTCTATTGTAGGATTGAGCTCCTAAGTAGGTGTTTCAAACTTCATTGTATGTTTTCAAACTGGATATCTATTAAAACACTCCTACCATCAAGTTGATGAGAACTCAATTTATGCTTTAAATGGTAATTCTTTCCTACTAAAAAGACCAGTAGTCGTCTTAACTAAAATATACAAATCATAGTGCTGATTGAAGGTATGAAACTTCTACAACGGGATCTCAGTATACAGTTAGTTGTCTTGTATAGCCTAAGTATTTCGTTGTGCCAAACTTTAAAATGTTAATGAGTGATCGCAATGTTCTTTATATCTTTTGAATTCATATCTTTTACAGTATTTTCCCTGACACTTGAAAATATAACACGAACTATCATTTCGTTTATGATTTAAGACTTGACTGGACTAAATTAGTGCAGATGTAAATAGCATGCCGTTTGGATGAACATTTCTTTCCGTAGTTCTGAAAAGGGTAAACAAAAGCTGTTCTCAGCTTCATTTATTTGCAGTACACAGTTGGCTTAGTTTTGATTTACATCGCATAAGTTACCCGTGTTTTTCAAGCCTTTTATTTAGTTGATTTAATTATTATTTTTTGCTTCAATTGTGGCAAAAGTAACAAATTAACTTGTTCATTGGTTTCATCTTTGAATATAATCATTCATAAAATAAATAATAACGTTCTAAAAATATCTTGACTTTTAGGAGGTCTTTTTCCTTATCAACTGGATGAGAAGTTCAATTCTGATGTGAATGAAATGAAAGATCAATTGTCTGACCAAATCCAAAAGTTGGAGTTGTCCTATTCAAAGGTTAAGGTGAATTATTGACTAATATAATGACTGTGTTATTTTATCTATTTCAATGTGATCAGTCTTTATATAAATAGCTTTGATTTCGCAGTAGTCGTTGTGCTAAATTCGGTCATCAATTAGTCAAATTAAAACTTACGTAAAACAGATAAGTGATTTTAATGCCTTTTCTCATTATTTATGTAAGTTATACTCTGTTAGCTCTATCATTCATTTTTTTCAGCACAAAATTCAACGACTAAAATCTCTCATCGTATATCTTCACGTATTACTCAACTCAAAAATCTCTTTGAAGTTCTGTAAACCAGATATTATAGCCTAACAAATTGCGTTCTATAACTTATCCAAATTAGATTTATTACTCACTTCTTGTGAGAGAAAATGCATCTATACCTGTTAGAGTTTCATGTGTCTCTGTATGCATGAACTACTTAATCCAAAATAGCATTAGCACTGAGTTTTATTTTCAGTGCACACTGGCACATTTTTGAATTGTCAACCTGATAATTGAGTTTATCATTGTAAGATATTGTGATGATTATTGATTTTAAAGTTTCATATCATGAGCTGCCGTTTGTTAGACAACTACTAAAAACCGTAGGATACTAGTCAGATGTTTCATCTGAGTATAGAACTCCTAAGCACTTACCCTGATGGAATTGAGTGGTGGTCGTTCGATATTTACCGGAGCCAGAGTAGTAAACCATCAGATACCAGCCTAGTGATCTGGAGCCTGTGTGATCCCTGTGATGCCTGAACGTCTTGAATGCATATTTCAGAAGAGTTCTTTTCTAGATCACAACAACTGCCCTGTATCTTTTGCCTAACCGAAGTTGGTCCGCGATATGAAGCCTCGAAATTGAGGTTCTTGTTTTGTATATAAAAAATAGTCTATTATTTATTATGAGTCTAAATCTTAGTCTTTCCATGCGATATAGGAATATAATCATATATGTACTTAATAGATATGAGTCTAAACTATTAGACCAAACTGTAGTTTGTACTTTTATCTCATGTATATTACCCTTTTGACATAGTAAATCATAATACTCTAGACATTTTTACATTTCAGTTCAGTTTATTATAATCTTAATATATATATAGTTACACATTTTACTTTATGAAAGGACCCTCTACACACACACACACACACTCATACCGATCTTAATTTAATGGTAGTTTGAATCATTACATTGGATATTTCTTCTTTAATTGTATTCTGCATGAATAAAAGTGAACATTGGTTGTACAGTTGTTGGTTGTTTCTCATTGTCACATCATTTATTGGTTTCTGGCATTTCAATAACCTCCATCACTATTCTATTTTCTTTATGAATTAAGTTAAACTTCAATGTTCATACTGAATGTGATCAGTTTTTAAGGAGTTTGGCATTAAAACGTTAGTAGAAAAGAGAGTGAATAGTTTTTTTGTTTTGTATGATTTAGTTTGAATGTAACCTGTTTCTTGCTCTCGTTTAATTTCTTTTTAAGGATGTGATTAGAAATATTTCAAATCATCAATCCAAAAATAACTATAATAATATAACTCAATCTGAGGGTACATGTTGTATTCATGTACCTAATTTGCCAAAATTACTAAAAATGGAACTTTTTGGAAATTACAGTAACACTAATTCTTCAAGTAAGTTCCCTACTGTTTGTAAACCTCTTATATAAATCTTCGAATTGATTTTTACATATATACCTTAGTTTCATTCGTTTATGGGGCAGTTGTTTTAACTTTATGAAGATTGGGAGGAAGTGATCGTTATATAATGACTACATGATTATTGGCTTAACACACGTCATGTTACCGCAAATGAGAGTTTAAGCACTTATTATTACATTTTTCTTAATTGTTATATGTAGTAACTTATATGAATTGGGGTATTTTCACTAAGTTTGCTTCGAGACGAAATAACAAAGGGATACATGTAATAATTAGTACACAGAGTGTTCCTTGAACACTGGTGCACAAACCTAAAGTAAACAAGAATCACAAGGCTACTTTCGTTTTTTATAATGTAGTGTATTAACCCAGCTTCATAATTCACAACATATGGAATAACAGAAAATAACCCACTGTATCCTCCCATTACATTTTGACCCTAACTACCAACAATCTAGATGATCTAAAAGAAGCAAACGTTATTGTCATTCCAACCGACAATGAAATAATGTAACATTAGTAGATGTTTCCGGAAAACATGATGGTATTCTTAAGAATCAAATATGATGGATGCTAATTGCAAGGCCCCAAATTCAAATTTTAGCATAATTAAAGATAGTAACTGTGTTAGATGATCGTTGTCACCAAAGAAATTGCTCACATCAGGTGGTAGCACTATATAAATAATGCCGTAGTTCAGAAATATGCTTGGGCGCCTCGACAATAACTTTGTTCTTGCAACTATCTTGTAACGTCACCTTTGATGTCTTACATCTGACGTACGAATGCCGGTTGTAAAAAGATTACCTTATTTAGTGTCTATCTACTTAAGTAGTATGAATTAACTTGTTAAATTTCTTGGTCATTATCAGACAAACTTCATTTTTGGGGTTTGGTTAATTATTAACTAGTGTCTATCCCTACTGTAGATTATTTCTAAGTTTCTTTTCTGTTATGTAGATATTTTACGACGTTGGCAGCGTTTTTATCATCAAGCTGATTATAATTTCTGCGATTTTATACGAATCAGGCAAGTTTTTGTTTTTGTATTATAATGATAAACGGAAATCATAAGTTGAAGTAGTTTTGTTGAGGTTGATTTAAATTTGTTCATATTCATCGCGGATTAATTTTAAATGGGCACTATTAAAACTAAGGAGCACTGAATAGCTACTTTGTTTTAGTGGTGGTGACAGCTCAACGTTCTTTACAAAACCTTAAGGTCCTGGGTTAGATCTCTGGTGGTTCGTAGGTCTGCACTGCTAAAGAGTCCCATACTAAGATGAAATAGCTGTTTGGTGATCCATAGTCTCTAGTTTTACCAAATGGAAACCAATCTGATACGAATATGCCTAATAAACTGTAACAAGAGGACTTTGGTTTCGAATCTTGATATTCATTTATTTAGTCTAGATATCAAACATTATTATGTCTACTTGTGTTTGGGCAGTCCGATAGTTCTACTTGTATGTAGCCTATGGCCATGAGTAGTGATCAGCGCTTGGTTTTGAGGACCACGATTTATTGCACCGCAAATTAGTTTACTCTGTCCAGTTACCCCCACGTTATTCGTCACACTTGAAAGTCACTAATGCCCTAGTATTTTCATTGCTCTAATCAACAGTTTTCCTATTAAGCTGGAATCTTTAATACATCTGCCAGTATAGTTTTCCATTGTACAAGGAGTATTCATTTTTCACAAAGTTGAAGTGTGTACTGTTACAATTACTATGTCACCTAAGAAAGATACTAAATAACCTTGAAGTATTCGCAATATCAAGATTCGACAACCGCTTGTTGTCACATACCGTGCATCATCCGTCAGACGATTTATGTAGATATTGAATTTTCGTTCCTTTAACTTGTTCAATCTTATTATTGTAATTTTTTCCAGATATGCTTGGGATAAATATCTTGAAGTAGATGCCCCTACAAATGAAAATGGATTAGAAAATTTAACCAGTTTAGAATTACCAAAAAATTGGATTTCACCGAAGATCAATGACAATCATGAAAATAGTAACAATGATAACCACAATGGCGACGTAGTGACGGATAATCAACACGGCGAGGAAATTGTTAGCGTAGATGAAAAATGGAGAAAATATCTTAAGCCAATCCCTACTGTTGCACATCCTTCTCCTGTGTTGTAACGTTCATTTAGCTAATCCGATTGTGTATATTAATATTTCGATATTTTTATAATTTCGTTCATTCATACTTTTGTGTTGGCGTATTCTTTCCTTCTTTTAGACGTGTACATAATTCAATTGAAATTCTTCATTAAAATGATAACAATCTGAGTTATTAGTTAAACATTATTAACAATCAGTTCTGTAATTTTTTGTTCGTTTTGTTTCATTGTAGGGATCTAAAACATGGTCTCTAAGAGTTGATGACATTCATAAGTTATTAGTATTTGATCATCAGTATCTTCGAATCATAGCTTGCATTTTCTGGGATCACTGGTAAATAATAAATAGGTTAGACTACTGGTATTGGGGTGTGGTGGTAAATCAGTTGATGAAGTTGTGAATTTTAATCGACTTGAGTGGTTGGGGACATGTAAATACGTATGTCTAACTACCACTTACATCAATGAGCTATGCTGACTGATATAGGAGTAGTATGAAAGGAAACTAGGGGCGACCAAACCATAGCATGACATCAGTTTATAAAGTCACTGGCTTCTTGTCTGATCTGTATTGGTTGATGCAGACCACTTAATTAGGGTCGGAGTGAATGCAGTAATCAGTGACTGGCGACTTAGTGATATAGCTCAGAATCGATCACAATGACACGGGTGTATTCACTCTTTATCTTTTTCCAGACTGTCTGCTTAAAATTGTTTAATAACTTTCCGCGAACTTATTCTTCCTGGTTCTATTATATTCAATGTGGCCACACGTTTGCTTACTACCATTGAAATAACTACTACTTGCAATGATTTGGTGTTAATCTTGTTATGCTACTGAGGTATCGCAATTTGGACATATGCACATATATACCAAGTTCTATATTCTGCATACATACATCAATTTGATTGAATGAAAGTGTTCTTTAATAATCTCGGTAGTGTTGTATTCTCTGAGTTAGATTGATTGTAAAGCTTCCATTGTATTATCGCATAATATCATCGGTGCCTACTTCATTTAAAATGAAATATTCAATTATTCTATAAGCATTAAATCAGTTCATTTTAATGGCCTTGCTTGTGTTTGGCTGTCTTCGTAGGTTTCGTCGTCCTCATTTGTTCCTGCTGACTGCCATTTCTAGTTGTTATTTGACTATTTAGGTGATTGACCACCTCCATATAGGTCGATAAATCAGATAAATGTCGATGTTATTTCCAAGTGATCTGAATGTTTTGTACGCTCCTATAACTTCTTTACTAGCCTCGAAATTCCTACACTCTCCCAGTATAATTTACGTCAACAAATATCCGCATGTCTCGACGTTAGCGATAACATATTATGTTCATAGCTAACCGATGTGTTTGTACGCCGGTTTAGGGGTGCGTTCGCTTTGTCGAACGTAATATTTCCTTTAGTTGGGACGGTTATTTGTATGCTGTAGGGTTGTTGGAACTCAAATTTTATTCTTGATCCTTGTTGATGAGCTGGCACTGTTGTGTTTAAAAAGTCCTTATAATCACTGTGTTTATGTAATCATCCAAGAATGGCATTTTGTTTTTGTTATTCTTTTACTGTAAATTTGATGGAGCTGTTGTTGATCAACGTAGGAGTGTTTTCGAGTTCATCCTTCTTTAGGATAACAAATATCTATATATGTAACATACTCAGAATTTTAAGTTGATTTTTGATCCAGCCTTACCCTCGAGTTTTTGTTTCAGTTCCTCTTTAGGTTGTCCAGAATGACACGAATACTTCTCAATGAAATCATGCAACTCAAGGAAAACAACACCAAACACATCATCTGTCGTATACGAATCATTCAAATTCTCACTAAACAGTGTGTGGTCCATACACTTATGTATAATCTTAGATAACAACAAAATAATTTACCTACCTAGTAGCTTTATTAGTTCTTGATGTGTTCACATTTCTATTCAATGGTAAACGTGGCTTATAGTTCTGACGAACGAAAATAAAGCGGTGACCTTAAAAAAGCCAATCATAAGAAGACAGGAGAATAACTGATTTTAATGTTCAAGTAAATTAAATTATAACATGTGTAATATATTTGTAGCATCAATTTAATACAAACAGCAATAGAGAAACGGAAGTTAATTAATGTTAAACGATGCATACCTGTGTTACAAACCTAAGCCCATAATCCTTTCAGGATTAGAATTGCTTACCTAGAAGTTGCTTCTATCCTGGATAAAATTATGCGCAGAACGACCTTGGAACTAATTACTCGCCATTACTTTCCACACTTTTAACATCTGTCCGTCGGAACTATGTTCCATATTAACCAAAGAAATAATACGGTTTATTTGTCTGCTTATTAACTAAGTATTAAGTTAGTGTTCTAGTAAATAATATACTTGTCCTCACGTACCTATTCACTTACTTACTTATGCCTGTTACTCCTCGCTGAGGAGCATAGGCCGCTCACCAGGATTCTCCATTCAACTCTGTCCTGAGCAATCCTTTCCAATTGTTTCCAGTTGCTGTTCATCCTTTTAATGTCTGCTTCCAATTCTCGACGCAGCGTGTTCTTTGGCCTTCCTCTTTTCCGTTTCCCAACAGGATTCCATGTTAATGCTTGCCTCGTGATGCAGTCTGATGGTTTGCGTAATGTATGTCCTATCCATTTCTAATGTCTTTTCCTAATTTCCTCTTCGGCTGGAAGTTGGTTTGTCCTCTCCCATAGTAAGCTGTTGCTGATGGTTTCCGGCCAACGGACATTCAGTATCTTTCGTAGACAGTTGTTTATAAATACTTGTATCCGTCTGATGATGTTTGCAGTAATTCTGCAAATTTCAGCTCCATACAGCAGGACTGTCTTCACGTTCGAATTGAAGAGTCTGACTTTGAGGTTACTTGATATTTGTTTTGAGTCCCATATGTTTTTCAACTGTAGGAATGCTGCTCTGGCTTTGCCAATCCTTGTCTTTACATCTGCGTCGGACCCTCCTTGTTCATCGATGATGCTCTCCAGATATGTGAAAGTTTTCACTTCTTCCAGAGTTTCTCCATCAAGTTGAATTGGGTTGGTGCTCCCTGTGTTGTATTTAAGAATCTTGCTCTTTCCCTTATGTATGTTCAGGCCCACTGATGCTGAAGTTGCTGCTACACTGATTGTTTTCGCTTGCATCTGTTGGTGTGTATGTACTAAAAGAGCTAGATCATCTGCGAAGTCCAAATCATCGAGTTGCATCCTACTTGTCCATTGAATCCCGTACATTCCCTCAAATGTGGAGGTCTTCATGATCCAGTCGACCACTAGGAGGAAGAGAAAAGGTGAGAGCAAGCAACCTTGTCTGACTCCGGTCCTCACAGAAAATGCATTTGTCAGTTGTCCTTTATGCACAATTTTGCACTGTGTCCCATCGTAAGAGTTCCGGATGATGTTGACGAGTTTCTCTGGTACGCCGTAGTGTCGAAGAGGCTTCCATAGTGTTCTCCTATCTACACTGTCAAATGCCTTCTCATAATCAATGAAGTTGATGTACAGTGGCGAGTTCCATTCAATTGATTTTGTTCAACTATGATCCGTAGTGTTGCGATTTGGTCTGTGCACGACCGATCCTTACGAAGTTGAGCCTCCACTGAATCTTTCATTCTGTTCAACAATACTCTGTTAAAGACTTTCCCTGGTATCGACAGTAGCGTGATCCCTCTGTAGTTGTCGCATTTGCTCAAATCTCCTTTCTTTGGTATCTTGATAAGATGTCCTTCTTTCCAGTCTGCCGGCACTTGTTCTTCCTTCCAGATCTTTTTGAATAAGACGTGGAGTATCCTTGCTGTTAGGTCTATATCTGACTTGAGTGCCTCAGCTGATATATAGTCAGATCCTGCTGCTTTCCCACTTTTGATTTGTCTGATGGCCATCTTGATTTCTTCCATCGTTGGTGTAGTGACATCTATCGGGAGATCTGTAGGTGCTGCCTCGATGTCCGGTGTGTTCAGTGGAGCTGGCCTATTTAGGAGTTCCTCAAAGTGTTCTACCCACCTATTCTTTTGTTCTTGAATCTCAGTGAGTGTCTTGCCTTCTTTGTTCTTGACAGGTCACTCTGGTTTACCATATTTATCTGCCAGTTTGTTCGTTGTGTCGTATACCTGTTTCATATTTCCTTCTCTTGCAGCCTTCTCCGCTGTCGTTGCAAGGCCTTCAATGTATTTCCGTTTGTCGGCTCTAATGCTCTTCTTTACCTGCTTACTTGCTTCTGAGTATTCAGCTTGAGCCTTGATTTTATCTGCTCTTGTTAGGCTGTTGTTGATTTCTATCTTCTTGTTCCTCCTCTGTTAAATTTTGCTCAATGTTTCAGTTGAGATCCATTCCTTATAAGGGTGCTGCTTGCGGCCTAGAACCTCCTGACACGTTGACGTTAGTGCTTCTTTGATTCCTTTTCAGTTGTCCTCCATAGTGGTTTCTTCTTCTTTCGGTAGATCTTGTAGGACTTGGAACCTGTTGTTGAGAGATATTTTGAATTCATTGAGTTTGTCAGTGTCTCGGAGAAAGCCTGTATTGAACCGTTGTACTGCTGACACTCCAGTTGTCCACTGCTTCTTTAGCTTCAGTTTCATTTTAGAAACCACCAGGTGGTGGTCTGAAGCTATGTCAGCTCCTCTCCTGGTCGTTACATCTTCCATTGATCTTCTAAATTTTTTATTGATACATATATGATCGATTTGATTCTCTGTAGTATGATCCGGTGAGACCCATGTAGCCTTGTGTGTGCGTTTGTGGGCGAATATTGTACCACCTATAACCAATTTGTTGAAGGCACATAGGTTTGCAAGTCTTTCACCATTGTCGTTTCTGTCTCCCAGTCCTTGTCGTTCCATGATTTCTTCATATCCAGTGTTGTCCATTCCGACTTTGGCGTTTAGGTCCCCCATCAGGATTGTCAGATCCTTTCCTCGACACTTTGCTATAATTGATTGCAGTCTATCATAAAATTGATCTTTGTCTTCGTCGTTGCCGTCGTTGGTTGGTGCATAGCATTGGATAATATTCGTTGTAATCCCTTTTTTCATTGTTTTGAAAGATGTTTTGATGATCCTGGGTCCATGTGGTTCCCATCCCACAAGTGCATTACGTGCCTCCTTGGACAGCATCAGAGCAACTCCTTGGGTGTGGGGAGCATTTTCCTCTTCGTGGCCGGAGTATAGTAGCGTCTCTCCCGAAGCCAATGTTTTCTGTCCAGCTTCAGTCCAATGGGTTTCGGTGATTCCGAGTATTGTCAAGTTGTATCTCTTCATTTCTGCAGCTATTTGATTTGTCTTCCCGCTCTCCCACATTGTTCGAACATTCCATGTATCTATGAAAAATTTTTGCTCTGGTTGTTAGAAGTGACATCGGCCTCATGACTTCCGAAGAATTTCGGCATTCATCATGAGGCGTCATGATGACTAGGGCAGAGTTTGGCAAGCTTGGGTTTTACGGGATGAGGATGCTAACCCCATGCCCAACCCTCCTCCTTTACCCGGGCTTGGGACCGGCAGTAACAGCAGGAGAGTTACAGGCGGAGTTTATCTATTCACATCATCTATTTATTGGCTTATCAAGTCCGTCGTCGGGTTATTTCAGTTAATACATATCGATTCTATGTCTCTTGGCGAATGCTGACTGATGATTATTTACAAATCTCTTAATCGTCGTAAGATTTGTATTTCGAGCTGGTAGGTGTATGCCATATAACTGCTTTATTATTGGTTGGTTAAAGTGCGTTGTATTGAAGCTTATTCTATCAGCATGTGTGTGCTATGATTTGTGAAAGTTTGACTAAATTAAAGGAACAAAGAGGAACAACTATAAAATACGTAACAAGTCTAGTGAAAATACGGCTGATCAGCTGATTCATGTTTTTTTAAGAACTGACTATTCATATGCAACTGACCCTACTCCTGTATCGTAACCCAAAATTAGATAAATCTAGGTATTTCTTATTGTTGAGATTATTATTAAGGTTAGTTGATTGAATTTGTTACAGATTGGGTTGGTAGAGTACCTTTGAAAACCAGGGAATACTAGACAGCTGATTTGTCTTAGTATGGGACTGCTGAGCAGTGCGTATCCTCGATTCCTTAAGGAGAATTAAACCTTGAGCCTTCAGGTTTGTGAAAATTCAACACAGTACACCAGCAATGGTAAAACTCTCATTTCCATCCATATAAACACCTCAAATTATTTACACTAAACAGGTCACTAGTGTTCTTGAACTTCTAGTAAAAGGTCGTGACTGGTGGTATTCATACATATCGGGAGTGAGACAATTATCACCGATGAGAGTGGATGGAAGTTGCACTGTATGACAAATTGATGAAAGTAAAATTCTACTATAGGATGCCTTCTTATTGGTTTATTGTGTTGAGCATTCATAAAACTGAATGCTATTTGTTCAACTAACATGAACAAATCGATGATGAACACTGTCAAGATATCCCATAGTAGAATGAAGCAACTATTCAATGTATCCTGGTTTGCATTGATTTCCTACTATCAATTAATCAATAAATCAAATAAATTGATTTTAATTCATTAAATTGGTGGTATGTGACTTTAATTACTTAACATTAAATTAATGAATCAAATATTACAATTAACTTTGATAATAAAAATATACAGCATAGCCTAAAGGGGTGAAATTTAAATTTAAGAATTAAGTAACATTTCTATCATATAAATACAAATGTTATTAAATAATTAATTTTATTTAATATAAAAATGAATTTTTCATAAAATTTAAATTCGACAGGTGGATTTCTTACAAACAATTTAATTTTGTAAGATAAACTAAAGAATAAAAGAAAACAAAAATACATATGAAAACTTAATAGAATTGTCTATTATTAATCAACATCACAATTGAAAATAATAAGTTAACAACAATATGTATACACATGTATAGTGTATACATATTGTATAATGAAATTTGAGTGTAGAATTAAGCGTATTTATCGACTACATTTGATCTTATGTGTGTATACATTCTCTCACACCGCCGTCAATGATTGCCTTAAGGGTTATGATTCTTTTTTTTCTTTTTTTTTTGTGAGAATATATTAAGTAAACATGAATAAGTAGAAACAATGCAGACAATTATAATTAAAGCTTATTATTATTGTGATATAACTATGCATCATTGAATTGATTTGAAAGTAGAAAATTTATTACATAAGTTAAATGATGTGTACATATGCAACTTTGACAATGAGACAATGATGTTATGATATAAGATGCATATAGTTATTAGATAAATTTCTCTATTCATTTAGACAGTAATGTTTTGATTAAAAGTGGAACAGATGAGAGGAGTTATAATGATATCAATCTATTAACATTATGAGATAAAAGTATAAAAAATTTATTTAATTGTTTGTGTTAGTTACAGGTTGGTGTTGATTGAGTACCAATGAAAACTAGGGAATACTGGTCAGTTGCTTTATCCTAAAATTCTCACTTCTATCGATTTGTGATATATATTGCTACGATCAGCTGTAGGTGATAACTGCGTTCACTTTCAGCCTATCTGAACTCAACTAGTTACGATTTCTCACTAAAACTTCAGGAACATTATCAAGTTAATCACTAGTGAGTAGATTATCGTAACTGAAGAAAAGGTGAATTTGTGGAGATTGGTACTAAGTCTCGTCGTTTGTGTTCGTCACAGATTGATATTGGTGAAGCGTTCGTTAGGACACCTGAAGACCTCGGGCTAGATTTCTGACAGAATCGCAGGGGTGGGTTAGTATTTATGAGGGCTCCCATGTTAGTTCGAAGAAGAGGTCTAGTGCTGCCTAGTTTTTTAATGGTGCCCAACCAACATCAATCTGTAACGAACACAAACTACTAAACTTATTGCCTGCCTCCACAAAACCACATCAGTTCAACGAATGGTTACTGATAAAAATACAGAATTTCTGCAATTACTTCCTTGATAAAGTGAAAATGGTAGTTCAAATATGAAAGGAGAATTTAAGTTAGAAGAAAATATTTTTACAAGTTTTCCTAAGAAGTGAAGATATTTGTATACTCTTTCAGTGTAGAGGAGTTTTGGAGGTAGTTGGGATTAATTTTTTTTCATCACAAACTAACATTAATTAAGCAATCACTTTAGAATCAATTCGCAGTTGTTATATCAGGCGATTCAAGAAGAGTAACTAACTTTCTGAACTGTTTTTCAGAAGACTGTTTCATTTGTTTTTAGTATACGCAAATTGACTATTTTATTTTTATTATCGTCATTTACCCAACACCCTAACCGCGACATATCATTTGTCATTTAGGAACTACAGTCAATTAATGTTGTACCTGTACTCCAGTCCTTAGTCATCACTGTTTCCTTTTTGCATAAATGTTATTTTTCCTTTTGGTGTGATGCATGGTCAGGTTTCGTGTATACATAAATAAATTAGTGAAATATAATCTAATTGTCTAGTGGTTGGCTTAGTTGTCTTTTGTTCTTCATTCCGGCTTGGTGACTAGCAGTCATGGGGCAGGTGTGTCCGGTCACTGATTGATATTATCGAAGTCACACTTTTCCATGGATTGTGATTGCCCGATTATTCAATATGTAACAACTATTTCAGTGTTTATTGTTTTCCAACGATCGGTTAACTCAAAATAATGTCTACTGGACCCAATTTATGGATGACTAGATAATAGTTAAGTTGGCTGGGTATCTATTCTTATACACCGGTAAGAAATACTGTTATAATATGGGTTGAACTAAAGCTGAATTTGAATCGACGAACTTCTGGCTCACTAGTGTTCAACAGTGTACTTGGAACCATTCATCAGAAACCTTGTTTAAAGTGTATTAATATCCGGTGATAGAAATTTAAGTGGATTCAGAAATATGAATTTGTTTTGATACGGAGGAATACCTCGTAAGTAAGAAAATATACTCATAGGGAATATTCGAAGTCTTATGTTACATCAAACGGGAAACATTTTTTCGAAAGCACCTACCTTGCATGTATTCCCACCATCAAACTTGGTTATCCTATCTTCTAAGAGTCATCTGAAGAAAGAATCCTTTAATATTGTCACATTAAAGAGTCAGGCCACTACAGAATTACAGTTACAGTAGTTAATACTAAGTTGTCTAGACGTCAACTGGCGTCTTATATGGTGACAGTATTGTTTTGACAAGGTGTGGGAATAGATAATCTGATTCACTCGACAGTATGATTTCAGACTAGGAATTTCATCCATATATGCTAAGCTTTCCTCCATATTGTTAGTTTGTTTACTATTGAGAGCTAACTAAAAAATTATTGAAATTATTGTGTAATAAACCGTGTCCATAAATTGTATGTTTGAAGCCTTTTATTAAATGATTTTTTTGATTTGATTACTGACAGAATCAGATAATTTGAAATCAAAAATAGAACTGTCATATGATCTTCGGCTAAACGGTTACGTAATGTAAATTCAGATCAATTCATACAAAAGTAGAATTTGTCATGAACTGATACGTAGAAATGAAATCAAAAGACTTGTTTAGTTAAAACTTATATCTTGTTACTTTTAAATAACCAACCCATCTATATTTTATGCCTAATATAAGGTGATGATGAATTAATTTAATGTAAAATTATCATCAGTTAAATCTCTGATGAATGAATCCATTAACAAAGATGAATAATGTTATATTGTCCGTGGTGAAAATGTAACAAACCTTTCTGTTTACTACATTTCAATTTAACTTTCCTTCATATTCATTCTATTAGCCTAAATTCTAATCGTACTGATTACCTGAACACAACTGTTCGTACACACCTTTGCCTAATGAGTAACGTTTTGGGTTAGAAATTTAAATGGATTATTAACACTGAATAATTATCATCAAAATAGAGTTATAAAAGTTAATCATTTTGGTTTTAAAAATAAATAAATAATCAGTACCAAACTGAAGTACTGTCAGATAATAAACTTTAAACAAGAAATTTATATTAACTACAAATGAACTCGTGTATCTGAGACATCCGTTACATCCGTTTTGCTACTTTATTAGCTTACGGGTCAACTTTGGTATGACAACGTCGGATAACCTATTAACAAGATCTTTTGAAGTTGAATGACAATATTTTGAGCTGTTTCCCTTTACTGAATAAAAGGGTTTAACTAACTTTTGTTCATAAATGCTAAAGATATACAGATTGATGATGTGGTAGCCGTGGAATACACTATGCTAATAAACTAAAATAAACAGTCAAAAATTAAATACAAAGAGACATATTAACAGTAAAATATGTACATTAAGTGTGTTGAAAATGAAATATACAACAGACAATCAAGCGGAAAAGTACATGGACGCAAAAAATGTTAAAACAACACTAATAATATGCATTTACTTGAAACATATTACTGATTGTCTAGTACGAGAATAATGCTAATACGTTTTTGAATGAAATTGACACTTGCAAATGATCTTCAACAATACAGTCTCTATGGAGTTCAATTTCGATTGATATGTTTATAGGAAGTTTCGAATAGAGAAATGTAAGCGTTTAATTAATAAAATAGCATTCTACTATAGATGTATTGATGTCAAATTTATTGTTTGTAACGGTGTGAAATATTCTATGTATCTACATAGTCTATTCAACAAGGCATATCATCATAACGAATTTAGTGTGATAGATGAACATGAAAACAAATTACACTATTTAGATTTTGAAATTCAATAAATCCACGATGAAAATCTGCAAAATTAAATCTGTAATAATAGCATATACAGTAACATTTATTTATACTACAAAAGTTTCTTCTAATTAAGTTATAAGAATAGTGACGGTGGAAGGGAGGGGACGGTTTTAGTATTTTTTGGTCATGTTTACACATCTATTCTCAAGAAAATATTAAAATGCGAATTTGAAGTCTATTAGAAAATGAATACCCAACGTGTCATGTTACAAGACCATTATGACTGGAACATACAGCCAATTAATCAATATGACATGTTGCACACCATATTACAGTGATAAACGCCATTGAGATTACCCAGCAGGTCTCTGTACGTTTTCCCCTTTGACCACTCAGTTCCAGACCGAAAGAGGAGGAACACAAGCCAACGAATCAACTATACAAACCATATTGTATTTCAATCACCCCTTTAAATATAAATAAAATCTGATCACACAGTCAACCAATTAACACCAATACAAAATAAGAGTAGCAGTGACAGAGACTTGAAGTAACTCATACACAATTAACTAGCTAACAGTAAATAGATCTAAGGAGAGAATAGGGTTTGTGGGACAAGATAGTAATAAGAATAAAATGTTTACAATGTTCACAACTAAAGTAATTGAAACAGTCTTCTAAAACAGTTCCGAAAGTCAATTGTGCTACTCGAACCACTTAATATAGCATAAAAAATCTTCATCAGTTAGTACTCTCAAAAATTGAACGATTAGATCACAAATATTGTACTTAAAAATTCATTTTTTATATCTTATCTTGAAAGAGCATGAAATTATTGGCGTAATTATTGCATCCCTTGTTTCAAGATTCTGATATATCTGCTACTCTCCGATGTCGTCGATGACAAACTGAATTTTTTTAAGAAAACGTTAACTAAAAACGCCTTCCCTCCACTCTTTATAGAAAATAACATGAAACTAAACGCCTCTCAGAAAGTGAGAAATCTCTACTCCCAAGAAGATACTCTACGTAAACGTAAAATTTAAATGCTATATCTCTCCGGATATTTTGGTAAGGAGGACTGTAGATACTATCAGAAAATATTTTTTAAGCTACTCTGAAAATTGTATTTGCAAGTGGATTTTTATTTGTAAATAACTGAAAGAATAAATTATCCCATTTGACCTCTTTTAGATGTGTCTTTCAATTCACTTGCTCCTGTGGAGTAAGGTATATTGGTCGTTCCATTCAGCTGTTGTATAAGAGAGTACTGGAAAAGTAACTATGGCAGCATTAGAAGAGTCACTATGGAACATCTCGTGACTACTGACCACTTAATCAATTCGGATTCCTCCTTAAAAATTATCTGCATGGTTAACAGAATTCTGCAAAACTCAGTAAGTTTTCGCCTTCTATGTTGTGCTGAAACCGTCACCATACACCTAAAGAAAGCTGAGCTATGTGTACATAAAACACTAGTTGTACAATGAACTTAACCTTGATTTATTTAACATATTGTCACTTATGTCACGACTTTATTCTATTATGATACTACCTTGCTTCTTACATTAAATCCTTACGTTATTTCTTGCTTCTATATCATTCACTTTCTCTCGTTGGTAAAAACACCTCTTACTCTTGTCTTCATACCCTCTCTAAGATAAGTTCCATGTTCAAACCTACCATATTACATAACCCGATTCAAAAGTTGTTACTTGTTATTTACTTATCTTGATCTTATTTATTCTGTACTTTTCACTTTATTGTTAATGTAACTTAATTTCAAAGATTCCACTGTTAATTAGGAAAGTCGAAATATAAATAACATTAAATATCTTCAACTTTTGCTACCACACTGTATTATCCATGATTATCAATTTGGCTTATGATTCTTTCGTTTTTGTTGTAATGCTTGATTGTTATTAAATCTCATTCTCATATAATATACGTGTATACGATAATGCAGCTACGAAAATGAAATCACCGAAAAGAGATCACTTTATTAAACATAATTCTTGTTTTCATCACTAAATGAGTGTTTTACATTCACTAAGAATAAAATACATCTAATGATAAAACTTGTCACTTTATGTGTTAACGAACTGCTCTGTGATAATCCAAGAATATTGACAAGTAGTCTTATGAATGAACTGAAACTATCGATTTTATCGTGAAAAAAAAACAAAAAAATGTTTTGATTGGGATGGTTATCTTTGTGGAGATTGTTTATTTATGTGATTGAATATATCACAAATTGATGTTGGTAGAAGTGCGCACTGCTGAGGTGTTCCGAATCAGAACGAAACAACTGTCCAATGCTCCCTGGTTTTCAATGGTACCCTGCCAACATAAATCTGTAACATATTCAATCAAAAAAAATGTTTCTCAGTGATGAGTTCACTTTTCATAGAATTCATCATATCAACACTATATGAATAAACAATAATAATAATCAATAATTGAATGAACATAGCAACAAATAAATATATCACAAACTGATGGAAGTGGGAATTCTACCATTGGATGCCGTCCCAGTGGTGCAGATGGTTAGGCGTTCGCGTCAACCTGAAGCCCCTTGTGCGGAATCGTGGGTGCGCACTGCTAATCCACACTAGAACGAAACAGCTGTCCAGTGCTCCCTTGTTCTCAATGGTATCCTGCCAACATCAATCTGTGATATATCCAATCAAATCAAATAAATATATGTTCCACAAAGGAGAATTTTTTTATTGAATTCTTCTATTTCCTTTATTTCAACTTTATTTCATACTTATTTTATAATTGGTTAATCATATGTTAATAATTAATTTAATGAACCAATCAGTGAGATAAATCAAATCAACTATATAATATGATCATAACAAAAAAATTTCATGTATATAAACTTAGAAAAAAAAAAACTTTTCATTAAGAAAATCAGTTCGAATTTAAATAAATCAATTAATTACCATAATGAATAATTTAAAAAATACTGAAAACAATTTTATACAATCTACAGTTACTAGTAATTACTTACATACTAGTAGTGTTAATTATGATAATAACAATAATATTGATGAAATACAAATGAATAATCAAATTTCTAAAGAAACATTCTTAATGAAACCAAAAAAACGTTTATTAACAAAATTATTAAATAAAAGAAAACGTGAAATCAAACAATTAGAAAGAACCAATAAGAAAATGAATATTGATTATACTAATTTATCTAATAAAAATGTTAATATACAAAATATGCATAAAAATAAAATGAATTTAACAATTTCAACTGATATATTACTACCTCCAATCACTAATGATGAACTACAAGAGTTACGCTTAGATATTAATCAACGTGAAAGACGTAGAATGCATGATTTAAATTTAGCTATGGATGGTTTAAGGTAAGTGAAATTTATGTTTCTTTATTATTTTGTTCACTTTATAATATTCAATATTCTTTTCTCTTTAATGTACAATAGGTTACATATTATAGAATATGCTAATTAGTATGCAATCGACTGTAAGTAATTCATCATTAATAAATTTAAATCTTTGTATAGTAAGAAAAGTGAGAATTATAAGATGAAGTGAATACATTTTCGTATTTACTTGCTCTAATTCTTCCACATAAACATAAAATCGTATAAATCTGTATTTTATTTAGCCCCAATTGTCGTCACTTTGAATACTATCTAAGTAGCAATTAGTACATTTAGTTTATTGATTCGTCTGAGATGTTGGTAGGATGTCAGTGAAAACCAGAATGCGGCTCACAGCTATTTCGTCATAGCATGAGACTGTTCAGCAGTGCTTAACATAGATTCTATCAAGCGAGTTAAACCCAATACCTCCAGGTTGGTCAACCCCTAATCCTCTTCACCACTGGGGTGTTAAAATTTCCACTCGTATCAGTTTGTGATATAATATGACGAATATCCATTGTCATTAGTGATAACAGTCTTGTTCCCCATATTTCTGACATCTAACTGTTACGACTTCAAACTGTGATGAATCCATGCAACTCAACTTATAACTATCTTCACAGAACCATCTCAGTTCAATTAGTACACTTCTCTCATACTAAAATATGTTATGACCTTCCTGTTTCATTTATCCCTATTCATCTAAAAATTGAACTAATCATTATATTCGTTATTCATTAATGAAATGAAATGATTATCAGTTGGATTTTACATTCAATACTACTAACTGTAAAATATTTTACCATTATATGCGTAGGTGAAAGAGTTAAAATAAGCAAATTGATGAGATTAATCCACTTCATGTTCATTATTGTCACTTTCTCAAAAATTTATCCAGAGTACAAAATTATATGAAAATCTAATTCTGATAAAAAAAAACATATCTGCTTTCATGATGTTTCATTGAGTTATGTTAATTTGGGATGGTTATTTTTGTGGAGATTGGTTATTTTGTTTGATTGAATATATCACACATTGATGTTGCCAAGATACCATTAACAACAAGGGAGCACTGGACAGCTCTTTCGTTCTAGTGTGAAACTCCTCAGCAGTGCGCACCCCAGATTCCGGTACTGTAAACTGTAGTCGAAATATTAATTAATTTTCTCTGAAGAACAATTCATCTTTGAAATTAAGTCAATTGATGATAATTGGTTAAGTGTTTTTCCGTTGTAATTCAATACTTATAAAATCCCAGATTTTATGTTATTCTGGAAGAGTACAATTTTTGTCTATGAAAAAAGTAATTTTACACCATATTTGATTATAACTACTTTTCAAAACTACTAAAATTTATAAAATGGTGAAAACATGTTAAAATATTTAAAAATTTGTATAAATTAGAACAAGATATTGAGGTGAACAATACTATTTCGGCAATTCAGTCTTCATCAAGCTTCTTACTCTAATGATACTACAATATTTATATGCGAATATGAAAATTATCAAACCAATGTAAGTAGTTTGTAAGTCAATGATAAAAATGAAATAGGTGGATTACATAAGTTAAAGGTGCAAATCGGTAGTAGGATGGCAGATGTAGGCAGATTAATAATAACATGAATACACATATCAACATAAGATGAATACACGCCATACGCCCAATTACGACTTTTACCACAGGAACAGCTGAATTCAAAAACTACACATGGATATGGCAAAACTTATTTTTCAGTTGGGTAACTACCACTAGTCGGTTACTGAATAATAATCAAAGATTTTCTGCATTAAAGGTTCTCTTTATAGCTCTAGCCTGTCTATTCTGTAATACATCACAAGCTAAGTCACCTTTGATTTAAAATTTAAGGGAGACGGGTTTCTTCCTGACAGTTATTACTTCAGGCATACTGTTGACTTTAGAAAGGTTTTGCTTCAAAAAACTATGCAGGTAACCAGTTTCTGTCAACATACTGAATACGGTGTTTAGTTCATTGTTTACAGAGTTTCCCGAGCAAATCTTTCTGTTTGCTCTGATAGCTTGACATCTAACTACATTTCTCTCGTGACGCGCAGGCACAAACTTGAAGAAATATGTGCACTGACATGACGTCTTCTTTATATACACACTTTTAATTATTGACTAGTCTTCTCGTTTTCTTAGTAGGTTATATAGCAAATGAAATTTATTGTAGCATTTACTCTAACAAGAAAACCAATCACTGATTGAATATCATTAAACCTACTTAGCAGTTCTTCTATATTGATGCTCTGATTGATGATGATAAATATATCATCGATATTACAGCAGTATAAATTTAATTTCGCACTTACCTATTTCAGAGGTCTGTTTTCTAATTTTTCTATGAAAAAATCAGCTAGAATGAGGCCTAAAGGTGAACCCGTAGCTATACCATCAGTTTATCGATAATATTCACTGTTGAAGACAAAATGGGCATTCATTGTACACTATAAAAGCAGTTCTTTTAGACTGTCTACCTGAATTTCAGTTTATTTTTCTGTTATTTGTTTGCATATGAATTCGATTATTTCGGTTAGTGGTATATTAGTGAATAGGGATACAACATCTACGTATAGCATATGTTTACCACTAACATTCAAGTCCTTCACTTTGGTAATAAGAAGACGGAGTGGGACTGACAAATATGTGGCTGTATTTGCGTTATTTATTCACAACAATGTGGTCACATATGTAGTTGTCAAGCCAATAAATGTCAGATTAAATATGAAGTTGAGTGACAACAATGTGACAAATTAGGACAAATAGAGAGATAGGAAATGTAAATGACAGAAAATTATCACACCAACAAAGACAATAGAAATTGCCAGAACAGATTAAAGGTTATAACAAATTATTTTTGTACACATGACCGAGGCTTAAGTTTTCTAATGGTTAAAGAATATGTTTGTTATGACTCCTGTACAATGACTTGAAAGCTGTTGCCAGATCAAACTTATGACTCATATCAGTTACGTGTTTTGCGATAAATGAGTAAGGTTTCCTATTCCTTGCCTTTATCTGTCCATTCGATATAATTTCGTTCCGAAGCCATTTTCGCACATATTCCGTTACTTTTGGTTGAAATGTTTGATTACTCCGCCTTATGTTTGTGTCCATACAAACATTTTTGGTTGATACAATAGAATGTTGTGTAATCATTCATGAAACTAGAAAACTTTTGTGGGAACATAGGCTTTGTCTTTCAATTATAATTAATATGGAAGCGTTTTCAAATTTTTCTACTGTTAATTTTAATTTATATCTCATGATTACACTTCAGGAATCATCCCAACGCGCTAACGTAACATGAACATTTGTTTTCGAGACAAAGTAGGTTACTGGTTAGTTGACTTTTGCACTGATTAATAAATCTCAGTGGGTATTCGTTTAGCATCAAAGTGCGTATCGGCTACAAAAATACGTTGGATCCTATTTGGAAGACATTTTACTGGGTGGCGTTTGTATTTTAGTGAACTGAAACTATGGAAATTTACATATTGTCTGATTAATCTTGGTTTTTTCTAAACTGATCTTTTATGGAGTCATCCTTTCTTCGACTCAGAAGAAAACCGAAGAAAAAAATTGGTTGTTAGTCACTTTTTCCGGGTTAAGATAATGTCAGTTTGTACTGAATTAAGTCTGTCTAGAAAATGAATCACGTTGAAATCTTTGTCATATATTATAAGAATGTCATTCGCATCTTTTATATAACGAAACTTTCATGGTAAGTCCGGTGGTTGTATTGTTAATATGCGACATATAGACATTCAACAAAAGAGGTCTTAATGAACTGCCTATAACAACCCAATCAATCAGTCTATAATGTTCACTCTCGAACATGAAACGGATTTTCTACGTAAACAATAAAAGTGATTCCTTCAAACATATTTAGCCAATAGGGAAAAGAGGGAAATAAACCGATATGGGATTGAGTCTTAACTAGATGCACTTTAATACAAGCAAAGTTTACATTGTTCGAAATGTGTATAACGTTAATGTAATACAATTTTCAACTGAACTTTGTCTTCGCAGAATATGTGACTGTTTGTAAGTAAGTGACGAGGGATCATTGAAGAATGCAAATTCTTCCACATTCTTAACATTTATCGGATGCGTTTAAAATAAGCTTAAAAGAATTTAACAGTTTCTTTTTGGATACTAACTTATCTACATAATTGAAATAACTTAAAAATTCCTACTTTTATTAATCAAATTATTGGCTAAGAAAAGCCTAGTTTGCCATGACTAAGATGACTAACTTTATTCACCAATTTATTAATAATCCTCAACTCATCGAAATCTTCGAAATATCAACCGTATATCACGCAACGATAGTATGACGCAAAGTAGAAAAGTGGTGAATCAGTAAAGAGGTTGTAAGCTTTCACCGACTGACGTGGCCGAGACATGTACCAGGTTCGTTCAAACACTGACTGTTTTGTCGTGTGTTGTTGGTTGGCATAGTAGTAGGATGAAGAAAGCTAGGGACAGTTAAGCTAAAACATAGCATTAGTACATAAATTCTTTGACTTTGTTTAAGCCTTATTAGTGGATATAAACTGCCTGATTGGAGTTCACGTGGTAATTACTAATAGCGGTTGCAGATACTAGGTGACATTTATTAAAATTGGGTCAAGTGTATTCAGAGTTATCTTCTAGATCTTAAACTCTATTATTTTCTCAGCATACACATTTGTTCTACTACCTCCCTGTTGTCATGTTAATCTTGCAAATTTGATCTCGTCGTGTTAATGTGGTATGGCAGCTTGGACCTATGTACACGTGTCACATTCTATATTTTCCATGACATACATGAGTTAACTTAAAAATATAGCAAACATAGAATGAATAGGTTTATTGTAATTAAATGATTATGTTTTAATCAAATTTAGAATGTAGATGTGCTACTGTAAGTAGTTTCGTGTTCGATTATCGATCAGTATAAATTATAGTTCTCTAGTATATCAAGGACATTAACTAAGGATTTTCTACTTAAGTGATATAACAAGCACCATAATAAACAACTTCATTAATGTTCATAACCAATAATCTAAGCAACTAAGTTGCCACAAGTTTACAATCACATTTATTAGGTGATTCAGAAGATTCCCAGACGGAATCGAGGGTACGCACCTATGAGAATACTCATACTAGAACAAAACAGATGTGCTGTACTTCCTGGTTTTCATTAATACCCAACCAACATCTATCTCTGTCGAATACAAACAACTAGACTTAAATGAAATCAAACATCTAGATTAATCATACAATCAAATAATTGTAAGCTCTTTGTTCCATCTTGCATCACAGATTATGGTTCATAGCCAACTTTACGCGATATGTATATCATTAAGAGATATTCCACATAATGTTTGTGATTATCAGTACATTTTTGTTGATGTAATTTATATCCTACGGGCATTAAATAAACAAGACTAATTCATTATAGGATTGTTTGCCATCTCCATTAGATCTTTACATGAATGTAGACTGGCCTAGAGTTGACTACAGTGAATCACTTTTTGGTTTCGAGTTCATTCTGTTTAACTAGCACTATTTAAATTACTTCACTAAGTGTTTTTTCTAATGATTAATTATTGACAGAACTAGATGTATAGTACTTACCTAACTTACTTATCAGTAATTGAAATGAATATGTTAAACTAAATGAAATTTTTCTTTTCTATGCAGATCAGTTTTACCATACACACAGAATTCATCAATAAGAAAATTATCAAAAATTGCTACTTTATTATTAGCTAGAAATTACATTCTACTTCTTACGAGAACCTTAAATGAATTACAAGAAAAGTTAGATGTTATATCACAAAGTTTTTCAGTGGATCATTATGGATCTACGAAATTGATTAATGGTTCTGAGTGTACATATGAAGCTAATACAACTAATTCAAAGAAATATTCGACATTGGTGTCATCGTTATCTACTTCACTGTTACAATCGTCATCAACAGCATCAGTTGCAAAACCAACTGCTACGTCATCTTGTACTTCAGCCTCTCTTACCCAACTTGTATCAACTATTCCATTGTTACAATCATTCTCCAATTCATCAATGTCAGCCGAGAATCAACATCGTGGCAAAAAAGAATTAACTGAACAAATTCTGAAGCCTCTACAATTTATCAATAGTGATACATTGAATAAGGCTATATGCCCTGAACCAAAATCATTATTTTTACTTATTGATCCTAATTTCATTAATAATTTAACAAATGAATGCTCATATAATGTAAGCAACGCTGTTACCCCATATAATCCTACTTATAACAATCAAAATAGTAGTAATAATAGTGATTTAATGCTTGAAAATCACAGTACAGATTACAATTACTTTAATTCACTTTCATCTTCAGTTTTGTCTAATCAGATTAATTCAATAAATAATGATTTATTTAGTTTAACAAATTTATCATATCCACAAATAAATCAAATGTATAAATTACACTTTTCTACATGAATTACATATTCTCTTCCTAGTAGACTGTATATTGTGTAACTACTACCCTTTTACATATGATAATCTAAACAGTATATGTGTTCATAAGGAATGAATAACTTTAACAACATATGAACATGAATGATAATTTCATTGTCATCGATATCGTCTTCTTCTTATTGGTTCAATGAACATTAAAAAGTTATTTATATCAATGTACAATTTAATTAGTTTAAATAAACAAACTTTAAATATACAAATTTAAAGTTGATTATTTTTATTATTCTATAATGATTTAATAAGACAAGAACAATAATTGTGATAGGGTAATATGAATTCATTTTATATCACAGTTACTCACTAATTACACACAGCCAACTAAAATTAATTATAACTATTAAACATAAAATAGTTGTATATACTTTACATTAAAAGATATTTTAAGAATGTTAACCTGGCATATAGATGTCAATCATTTAAGCGAATACAGCACAGCGCATTTGTATAAGAATTAAAACATCACTAATATACAGTTGTTTATTTATAGGCTAATTAGAAGAAGATTCTAGAGAATGAATTTGAGAGATCATAGATACTAAATTAAAAAGATAAGTAACATAAGTTGTATAATAATAAATCCAAGTAAAATAGTAACTATATAGGTAAGGCTTAGATGAGAAACATTGAAAATTAGCATCAAAGTGTTGTGTAATGGAATCTTAAAAAAGAGGTTAAAGTTATCAAGGTAAAGTGTAGTTTATTACAATCTATTTTTGTACACATAAGTTTGGTTTAAATCGTTTTATGACAATTACTTCAGCCAAAGAGTAAGTGATTTGGACCTGCCTGTTTAGTAATTATTTCGAAAGATGTTCAAACGTTGGGAAAATGTGTTCACTAGCAATTAAGTTGCGAGCAATCGATAATATTAGCCTGAACGCCTTCTATATTGCATCATGACCAATTTTTCCCTGTTTGTTTAGTAAAAAACATGTTGTTGATTATAGATCAAAGATTTCATTTTAAGTTTAAACATTAACAGTTGTTTTATTCGTTATTATCAAAGTTACTGAAATCAAAATTATGCATGAAAACACCAGTGTAATCATTACCACAATATTACTAGAAACACATTACTGAAAACTCTTTAGAACAATATAAATAACACTTCCGACCTCTTACTAATGTTAGAATATATAAGGTTGTCGTGTGAAGGGGGTGGTCAGGTGGAGACATCTGGACGTAGGTTTTATGCTATTCAGTATTCATCAACAAAGTGTACTTGTAATCTTTAAGAGGATCCATTTTTTCTAAGTGGACTTGACTCCAAGTCACCCAGTTTTACAACCTAGAACTGTTAGCACTATTCCGACAGCGACTAACTTGTATAAGACTGAGATATATGCAGTCGTTACTCCCTGGGTAGAGACTGGCTTGCTGGTTGTTAAATTCTTTACTTTGTTATCCGGATTCTATCAGTCTAGATGCAAATTGGCCACTAGCCTAAGTGGCTCAATATCGTTGGGACTAGGCAGAGATGGAATGTTGTCTTAGGGTCTGAATAACTGAGTGGTATTGGTTGTAGATTGTTGAACTACGTGATCTGCAATCCAATCCGCCCTAGTACATGGATTTCCTCACAGACTATAGGTGCAACTTGCTGATGATTGTCGAATAGGAAGAAGCCTAAATCGAGGGTTTCTTTCCAACTACCCCAAAACAACCTTTCATTTCTACATAGTTCCAGTGATGTCGTACTACTGATATTAGTGATCACATTACAACTAGATCAACAGAATTCGAGCAACACTGTTAAGAATTTAACAAATATCGAGCTGATCACTACACAGTAATCAGTCAATTTATATAGTTGTAATGTAACTAACAATGCATTTCAATACTCACCTTGTCTTATTTAACACTGGTTAACTAGTTGTGAAAGTAAATTTTCATTAAGTTTTACTTTAGACTTCTGTAAAGATGCAAATGCTTTTTCAATCGTTACTTTACTAATTGACATTAGTAACCAAAATCAATGATAAATATTATCGAATTGTTCTAAAGTCGATACTTAGTTATAAAATGTCCACTATACATAGAGACTAAAAAATTTCTAGTCACTACTGTAATGTTCAAGCAGCTATCGATAAAATGCATGGAAAGAATATGTACCTCAACAAAAGATACTTCTGTGCTTTATCACAAATTCAAATCTGTTAGAGAACATAGAGAATGAGATACGGCAAGAGGAAATTGGGAGCATCTGTTGATTGATAAACTCAATTATCAATAATGATACATGATTATAAAGTATAGAGGATGTCAGTTTATTAGTTGCAATAGATTGTCTAGTTGATTAATTGATTAATAACAGCATCGAATAGATAATAACTGATTGGTCAGCTGAATTCAGCTGAGGAATTCTGTTATGAAGCGAAACAAACTATTAAAATACCGAACGCTAATTGGGTGCCTAGTCGATCGCTGAGCGTCTGTTCTATGGCCACTCAGCCCTAAGCTGGAGATAGAAGAACACAAGATGATAGACCAACCGGACAGAATCCCATTATATTTCACACATTCCTAGATATATACATAAGACCTGACCACACAGTCAGCCTATCAGGAAACTAACATAATTACAGAATAGGAGTAATGGTGAATGTGAACTGCAGTAACGTACACACAGTGGATTAACCGTAGTACATAATAAGTAATGATATACTAACAGTTAATGTGTCATATAGGAGGGTAGGGCCAGGGTAACACTAAACAATAATAGAAATAAAATGTTCACCTTGAACACAACCAAAAATAATGTCTACAAAAAAGCAGTTCACAAAGATAATTAATCTTCTTTAGGTGCGCGGCATATCAAATTCGGAATGGCATACAAAGCTTGTATCTAAATTCTAAAGGAAATGCTAACTACAGCCAATTGCTTCACTCCACATTATCTAAGTAAGACTATCATATATATGTAAAATATGAAGACAGCAACATAAAACTAACTGAGAATGAGAAAAGTAGTTAAAAATGAACCCTGAATGATACTATGCTTTTTCTCGTCACCCAGCGGTGGTTTCATAGATAACAAAAATTAATTCACTCCTCACTGCACATCAGTCAAGGAAAAGATATATACGTTTTTCACGAGCTCATTCATTTCCATTAGTGCGTAACTACCTCACACTCGACACGATCCATAGAATTTCTGTCGATTTGAGCATTTGAAGAATTTTAAAGGTTTTTTTACATTTTCAAAATTTATTTAAGTGGTATCTGTTTGGAGTTAATAACAATGTATTTATATATGGACAGTTATCACTTATGGCAACAGACGATTGTCCTGCAATATTATAAATTGATATAAATAGAAATACTACTACTAGACGCTGGTTGGCTCATTGACACAGTTAGTTAAGCTTTAGTCACAAGACCAGAGACCCTGGGTTGGACTCCATAGTGGGATAGGGGACGTGTACTACTGAAAAGTCCTATACTAAAACAAGGCATTTGTTCAGTGCTCTTTCATTTTCACAAGTATCCAACTGAGATTAATCCATAACCAAAGCAGACAACAGCATTAAATACCGATCACCACAAAACTCAATTTAATTAAGGTATTCGATTCGCTGTCAATTCAAACCAGATCTGTAAAATTTATAACAATAAAATAAAATAAATGAATAAGCAGTTAGTTGCCTGTATAAAAATTATTTTCTTATCAATGTAGATGATTTAAGCACATTTCAACTTTAGTTTCTGTTTATTGTCATTTAATAATTATAAACATGTTTTACAATTTTTTATATGAATATATACGTTTGTTACTAGGTGATTATTTACCAGGCTGTCATATTGTATTCATTGTTTGTACAATGTTACCTAATACTGAAATTTATGGAATTCGAAGAGAAACGAATGCCTACAGGTCATTTGTTCTCATGAATGTATTTGTGTGTGCCTGAATAGGTGGGGTCTAAATATTTTTATATGATTGCATCTATGTGTATGCGAGCACGTGGCAAAAGTAAAGACATATGGTTAGTAATGTTGTTACTTAACTGATCGATTGTAATTTAACACAGTCTTTTATTTGATGGGAATTTGTCCAGTAACATGTCTTCTTCAAGATTAATTATAGTGTTCATTATAAACACATCAAGTTATTTGAAATAATAATAGAATAGATATTTGAATTGAGTTGGTTTTGAAAAGATAGGTTTCAAGTTTATTTGGTTGCATTCGTCATAGATTGATGTTGCTTGGGTACGATTGACTAAAGGGAAGCACTGATCAGCTGTTTTGTCCTAATATGAGACTCCTCCTGGGCCGATATCAATCTATGACGAATACACAACGAAATGATAGATATTTGTTGACCCAAGTTCATTTATATGCATGTTGTAGTCCAGTTATGAGTAAACGAAAAAGTAGATTAATTCGATTTACAAAACGTACAAATGTTCATTACACTTAGAATGAACACATCAAATGGCTTTATTATTCAACAAAGAAAAATAAAAAAATATAATACCTTCAAAGAGTAATGAAGAACATGTTATATTTCTGGATTGTAGTTAGGTATAAAATCCAGAACGTGTGTTTCATCCTGTTTTAAACCCGTTAGCTAGATATATCTGTAACTTTGTGTATTAACGTTCTCATTGAGACTGGAAGATGGTAATATATTAGATTAATCGGCAACCGATATCTATCCAGGCTAATTAGTGTTATTATGTTCGTAAGTTATATGAATAACAATGGTTGGTTTAAATAATGAGTTCGCTTTTCAGCGAACTCTTTACCTCAAAGCTATGCAGTCACCAACATACACATTTTCCTTCATAATAACAACCAATAATGTTTGTCAACATACATAGCAACAATAAAACGAAAGTTATTCCTATAAGGCATGTGAAAATATAGTTGAGTATTCGTCAAAGTGATAGGAAAATTAGATGGAGATTATTAAAGTCACACAATATGTTAAGATGTAAATTGTCTTTCACAGAAATGAGATGAGATGTATTAAAAGGTGAAGAGAAGTAGGTTCAAGGTAAAAGGTCAATAAGAAAGGCGAGGGAAGTAGTGTTCGAAGAAGAAATTTTTGTTTTGAATCTGAAACTAGGGTAAAAGTAAAGCTTGAACAAGTATGTTTTGAATATATAAATCTGGCTTTAATAAGTGTATAGATAGACCCTTATTCATTTAAGGTGTACGAAATATGACTCACCTTGGTAAGCTAACGTTGATTTTATGAATGACTTTAAACGAAGAACATGCTGTAATCAAGTGGCCCGTGTTTACGAGATGTTCAGTAATTATGCTTCGTATCGATCCACTGTCACCTTCTCTCAGTCATGTTGCGTACTGTTCTCAAAACTTGTGGATAGAATCCTCATAAAACGATCAATATGACGAAATCCACAGGACCAAGCGAATTCAAAATACTTACGTGATATTGGTCAGCAGCATACTATAAGCTATTAACTGTAATTTTTATATTTATGTCATTGTAAATTATGACATAAATTTAATATGAATTGTGTCTGGCAAGTGGAATCTAGGTTGCGCGTTTCGTCCTTCATAAGACTCATCAGCCGGTTGTACCTGCATCCTAGTGTTGACGTTCGCACTGGAACTCGAGCCGAGTTGGTTTCGTGTCAAACTCTACCGTATTCACCACTAGGTTACTAAATCCAGACACCCGCACTTACGTAACAGGTATATCGATATAATTTGAATGCGTTTTTGAATCTTCCCATTAGTTTGATATGGACTGAAACTGACCAGTCTCTGTTGCCATATGAGCATCCAAATTATAAGATCCACATTGTACATCGAAAAAAGAACACTGTTGTAATAGAGGGATAAATCTGGAAACTTTATCAGGTGGACTGGTTATGTAAATAAAGAAAGGGTCAGATAAAATTGAAACATCGTTAACACCTGGATAATTTGATTGATTAATATGGCTGAGATCAACTAAAATAAACATATTAAAGTTTGGAACAACACATAAGCGAACAATATTGTTTTCATTGGACCTAAAGTGGCTCGTAGAGACTGGCATTAAGTTTTAGTTGGTTGAATTCATCACAGATTGATGTTGGCAAAAAACAAATTGATGAAATTGAGAATTCGTCTATTGGAAGACAGGAAACACTGGACAGCAGTGTTGTCATAGTATGAGAATCTGCAGGAGTGCGCACCTTAAATTCCATCCCAGGGGCTTCATGTTGGAGAACAGTTAATTGTCTTCATCAAAGAGCCGATATCTAGCCGCAGAATTCTCACTCTCATCAATTCGTTCCCTACCAACATCAACCTATGATGAATACAATCAACTGAAATTGTAGAACTGTAGGATTGTTTTGGTTATTGATTACTTCGTAAGCATTGATTATGTTCACTTTATAATCCATGTCTAGCAAATGTAGTGCATTTGAAATATGCTAAATGTTTAGTTCTTTGAAGTGTAGAAATGCTTTCAACGAGATGTGAGACACATCCATCTTTGTATCATTTTAATAAACCTGCTTTTGTAAGTATGTATGAATTAATAAATACAATTAAAGGTAATATGCTTTAGGTATATGTCGATTCTTACTTGTAATATTTAACATCGTGTTGCATTTAATCGGAGCAATTTCCAGTATAATTTATTTCAGATTTAAGTCGTTAATTGATTTTTTTTTGCTAAGTGGTCACATATGAACAACAATCGAACAAATACAAGTTATTTTTCTGTTTATTAGCATCCTTTCACTAATTACACATATTACTATATTTCTATATAAGTAATCGTGAATACTTATTCTCTTGAAGACAATTTTCAATTATTATAAATTCCTTTTTAAGTTTATCCACTAAATATACATTTCAGGCTGTGCAGTAATGTGATTTCAGCAAACTATATTAATAGTGTATTGGACTATGAAAGTGAAGATACTTTTCGCTCAGTTTCTTTTTGACATAAAAACTTTTAGCAGGTACGGTTGTTTCCTCGGAGAATTGGTAGTTGTAGACAATAATATGGAAGATACTGTAAAATAACTTGATTTCTTCACTGATTAAGCAAACTAATGTTCGAAAACAACGGCCGTTTTAATTTTTCATGAATTTACCATAAATAACAGAACAACAAAAGACAAGATATTTGAGTAATGAGTTCTTCAATTGTGTTGAGCCTACCAAACGCATAATTTCAACCCTGATAGAAGTTGAATAACTAACCACTCTTCACTACCTTGTTAAGCATATAATTCATATGAAACTTGAACATTACTTGAAAATTATCTCAAACTGCGTTAGACTATTTCATCTACCGTATATAAATACAGAAAGTCTGTAAGTCACAAGAATATGTAGTCAACTGATGTTTTTTGTAATCCCTCAAGGCTACTCAAGTAACTATCAAAGGATTCCATGATATTTAACGAGAAAGGTGATTCGACAGAATCCTTTATTTGTTTAATTGTACGTATTATCTTATCATACTGTTTTATGTTAAATATTTTGAAGTTATGCAAAAATAGGTACATTCATACATACATATAAAAGGTATATTGATGAATGCCTCATCGGTGCAATTAAATGCCAGTGGATGATCATACCAATACTGCTTCCAATATAAATACTAGGCAATTAAAGGAAATTTCTAAACTCCGAAAGTTATTAATAGTGTAATACTCTCTATATTCTTCATATGTATGAAAAATCGGTGTCTGTTAATTTAAATAATCCTATCGGTATAATCTATATTATTCAAAGTGTGCACCTCCCCACACCACAACCACCACTACAAAGCTGTAACATTCTGACAATCTAACATTGATCTTCGAGTGCAGAATCAGCACAATCAGTCACCAACTTTACCTTGGCCTTAAAGCTTTTATTATGTTTGTTTATTTTAACTCCACTTACTGCATAATTCATTCTCTATAAACTATTTTCAGTTCTTTATAATTGCCATTATCTTCATGACGTACTACCTAACTTCTTCTTCATCTTCCTATCAATCAAATGAACAATCATCTTTCATATTTTACAATCTACAAATTATTCACACATATTAGAATACTTATTCATCATTTAGACTATAATGTAACTTTTTTATGATTTTATGTGATACGTTAAACAATTAAATACCTAATAATGCATTTGTTTTCAATTTTACAGTAAATTAATATCACTATGTAAAGTAAGTAAAATCACTAAAGGGGTAATTCACTTCGGTAAGTTGGTTTTCTTTCTTCCTTTTTGATCATAATCCTATTTGTCAGCGATTCTTAGCTGATTAACTATTGCTATATTATCCTACTGTTCACGATTTACGGTTAGTTAAATAGTGAATACACCAAACAGCCTTATGTGAAAAGCCCTCTGGTTTTTACTTTCGTTATTGGTATGGTCTAGGATTTTCAAGATATGATAATCAAATTGAGATGGTTTGTGAGGATTGGCATTTTTAATTAAGTTCGTCAAAGGATTGATGTTAGCAGGGTAACAACGAAAATCAGAGAAAACTATATTTTGTTGCGATCAGGTTTATCATGAAAATGTCTTCAATTTAACAGAGTTTCCTTTTACTATTATTCAGATTGTCCATATGATATTATTATTAGCACTTGGAATTATGAATTCCAGTCACGTGGTAACACAGAGAGAACTCAAAATTAGTAGTAGTAGAATTGTATTGTAACCACCAGTAATAGGAAACGCAAATAGTCGGCAATCAGCACTCAGTAATCCAGGGATCAGAAATCAAGCAATCTAGCAGTCAGTAATACAGGCCATAGGGAATTTAACCAGGAATGTATGTATGCATGTAGGAATTACAATGCCCCAAATATAGATAGTCGCAAAGTGGTGAGAACTGGACAGCCAATGACAAGTAAGAAATGAGGTCAGACTAGCATGCATCACCAAAACAATGTAACATAGGTATGAATAAGTGGACACACAGGAGGAAATATATAAATTACATGACATAGTAACGCAATTACAAAAACATCAGGAATAAAAATACAGAGTCACTTGATTGTCCGGATTTTCCAAATCTAAAAAATGGAGATTGCCACCGTCCAGTAATCAGAATTATTCCAACTCATCAAGGCCAACATCATTCACACACAACAATCGGGGCTATAAGTAGACTCCGCGTGGTGGTAATCCTTTACGTGCAAATTCTCTTCCACCTACTCAAATATATTCTTTCCTGCTAACAACCTACTCATATAACAAATACCGAAGTAACAGGAAAGCCTGGTTACCTCGGTTAGGATGGACCAGGCCACAAAGCCACCAGATGGTGTGGCTTTAGTATCAGTTAACCAGATACAACGTCCCAGTCAAATTGAGTAGAGTTGGACTACTAGCTAACGTCAGTTCAGCACCTATATATCCATTGATTTCATTTTGTCGTCTTATTATATAAACATTTGTTAAAATTACTCAAACGCCTTGTATACCAATCGATAATTCATTAATAGTTCCAATCATGTATCACCATTTGATAGGCTTGTAGAGGTTTGATTACTCCCTGAGCTTAGTAACTTTTAAATTTCTCTGTAGTATACTTGCTCAAGGTATGATTGAATTGCTTCCTTGCTTCCGTGAAGTTTGTTGGATTGGTTTTAAATATACTTCTGTCTAACATATCATATCGATTTCTTGTTTTGCGTGAATCCCGTCAACAATACATATCACTAGGTGTACAAGAATCATATGCTCTAAGGACAGATTTAGTTGGATTCAACACCTACTATCCAAGATTAACACTTCTTGTAACTCAAGATACCGGGCGGATTTAGGTAAGGTACCATCGGCACAATCGCTATTCAACATACTCGCAAGTATAAAAAGGTACTAAGCCGCTATTTGTGTTCAGTCACTTTTATCCTTCATTACATTAAAAAAATCAACTGATTAGATTTTATAATAAACATGGGCACGTACTACTGGATAGAAATTTAATAAGTAGCGTTAGACAACTTAGTAAGTTATCTCTATCGATACCCGATGTCATTGGTTAGTATGTCATCACCTATTTGATAGAAGTTATGACTTCTTAGAATAACATTAATACATCGCATGAAGAAATGGGAACGATCTAAATGGTATATCGCATCCTTTGACAGTTCTCAAGGTGGTGTCACCCTACAATGAAGGCTAATTATCAGTCCCAAATGATTTATTGTGACCAAGTCCTTTTATTTACCATGCTTTTGACCGTTAATTAAATTGCCTATTACAGTTGCAATTGATTATTACTCAATATACTAAACTAATGAGTTGTAGACAGAAAAATGGAGTTAAATCAATGTAAACCCAAGTGCTTGATATATGACTTGGAGTTAACAACATCCAAAACATCTAGCTGATGGGTCCAGTCCTAACTCATTCAACTCTAGTTAAGTTGGATACAAAATAGGTTAAGTGAAACTTTGGAACCAAAGCACACTACTATTCAATAAGCCTTCATGTCACCACATTATATCCTACAAATTTTCAGGACCGGTACAGAACTCAAGTGTTTTGAATGGAATTATTGGATAATAAGTGTTTGCAGTATGTAACAGATAATGATGATCCTGGACAAAATATTTCATTCATTATACATTTTTACCTTGGTATGCATATTACAGTATAATTAAACAGCGGACCTTACCCGCGTTCCCGGTTAGTTGAAAATCATCTTGTATCAACTAATTGTCCGCCTTTTATATAATGCGTAGAACCTTGACAAGTACCCAAGCGCTGGTCGATATTATGTGGGTTTATTTCATTTGAGTCAGATGCTAAGTATTACCTAAGTATAGGGATCATTTTAAGCTGCAACCAAACGTTTCGTGCAGTCCCCATAAACTGACCAAATCTACTTGACTTGCTTTCAAATGGTGATCATTTCGTCTAGGGGAGGTACTCTCAACTGTGCTACAAGGATTCAAAAGTAGAACTAGAGGTGATGTTTAGGCAACTACAGCCTAGTCATATCTGTTTCAATGAAAAATTCGGAAGCCTACATATTGCTAAAAGATCCAAGAACACTTTTCACATTAGTTATTTGAATTAGAAATTGAACAAACTTATCAATATGATACATATAAAGTAGTAAAACTAGGATTCCCATGCGCCACAGTATGCATTTTGGATTGTCAAAAAGCTAGCGACTCTGTGGTGAGTATATAGATCTTTAGGTTTTTTGGTACTTCATTATCTACAAACAATTTAGTTATGAGGAAATGTTTGACTAATTCGGTAAGTGCAAGTGTGGGAGAAAAGGGATCACTGTTTTTAAACCATATTAGTACAAGCCGCACTTCTCATCGAATTTTGTTGATACATGGTTATTAAGAGTTTACATCAGCACAGCATCTACCAATTAATCCTGATTAGTATTATTTCCTGAATACTCCCATCAGAAATGGGAGATATTGAGGAAACAGAGGCGGGGATCACTATTTAACCCACAAGTTAATGTTTGCAAGTGTCGAAAGACTTGTATCAACAGTAAGCAATGACTCAGATACTCTGATTTAGTTGGAACGTTACTAGATTTCCTAAGAAGACAGCGAAAACCTCATGTCTTAACTGTTGAGCTCAGAAAATCATCTATACATACACAATTTTTAAATGCAAGTAAAATTAATTTAGGGATTTAAAAGTAACTTGCCAATAAACATGCATTCGTTCCATTCCTTGTCTTCCTCCAAAGTCTAAGATTCTGAACTCATCGTAATTTTATGTTTACTGAATCACATTTTCTTAAGTCTGATCTTCGATCTCTAACTTTCTCCATTAATACTAACTCTGTTACTACCCCCACTACTCTGAAATTAGGTTCGACGATTTAATCACTATCTACTAACTGGGGCATTGCAACTTAAACTGATGTACGCATGTACCCAGTTCTATATTCTAACTGACTGACTGGGTAATCCTATCGCTTAAATAACAAATACTAATACTTTACACTTCACCAAACAAAATATATAAAATTTCTCAGTTCCATTAAGTGAAAATTCAATATTGCATGAATAGAACTTAGTGAATTAACAAGTTGCTGTAACAATATATCCATGAATTATTTGGTAGAACCTCAAGATTTGGTCGTTTTATGTAACTGCCGAAGCAGTCACTAAATCTTAATTGCATGGGCTATTCACAATTGTCGGTTCTAGATGTGAAGCTGATGTTGTGTAGTGTACATTGACCAAGACCGAGTTTAACCTCCATTTACGTCGATGCCATGCTAACTTAAACAGGACTAGAGTGACAGAATTATCAAAACAGTAAACATAAGACAGTCCCCATATGACTACTTACTGTCAATAAGAATGCCATTAAAAAATACCACTAATAGGGTGGCTTACAGCATATCACTGGTGTAAGTTGATTGACTCTTGATTTTGGTGGTCATACAATCCACTATTCAAGATATCCTATACCAATCCTTCTTATGTCATTTTGTTGTTATTTTCTACATTTTACCAATTTTGATATCACGAATTGATCTGAATTAGACAACCATTGATCACCTGTAAGCACTGCACAGGAGGAGTCGCATACTAGGACGAAACAGCTATCCAGTGCATCCAGGTGAACAATGGTTGTCTGATTTAGATCAATTAGTGATATCAAAATTGACAGTTAACTATCTCCGCAAACCTCCCTAATTGTAAATAATATCAGCTCACTAGTGACTAGCTCCTTGAGGTAATTTCTGGGGGTCTAGAGTGAAGACGTGACCAGTGGAGTTCAACCGAGTCAGGTGTGGGGCAGTAACTCATCGATGGCATGGAGGTCGCGTAGCGTATCGTGAATTGACTGAATTGGAAATATCAACCGTTAGGGGCTGACTCAGTGGTCCAATGGTAAAGCGTTCGCCGTGGAGCCAGAGGGTTCTGGGTTCGGTACCCGATGGGATCGTGGATGCGCACTGCTGAGTCCCACACTAGGACGAGACAGCTGTCCAGTGTTTCCAGGTGATCAAAGGTTGTCTGATTCAGATCGATTCGTAATGTCAAAATTGACAGTTAACTAACTCCACAACCCCCCTCCAACCCAACTTTACCAATTATTTCATTATTTTGTAGAGAATCATAATAGTATCAAGTAAGGTGTAAAAATGACGGACTTTATGTTCATTCAGAAATTGATTTTACCGCACGATCTCAAAAGTACCAAATCAATTTTGGTAGATGCTTTCAACTGTCATCATCATCAGCAGCAGCAACGTAGAACTGGGCATATACGCCTGTAGGTTCAAGTTGCCATACCACATTAGCACTACGAGATTACAGAGGCAACGCAATAACAGAAAACAAGAGGGAAGAGCAAAGTAATCGTGTGTAGCAAACAATAATAGAATTCAAGATCTAGATGAGGTTAAAGAGTGAATACACTTGCGCCACTGTGATCGATTCTGAGCCATGTTGCCAAGTGTCTCCAGCCATTGATTGCGACTATCACGTGGACTCCAACCAGTTAATCTACATCTACCTACATGGTTTAGACCAGTAGTCAAGGACTTCATGGACTGATGTCATGTTTTGGTTTGCCCGCCCCTAACCTTCTTCCATCCTACTTTCAACCCTAGCAAACATCGCACGACGGGGTAGACGGTGGTTGGGCATACGCAATACATGTCCCAATCATCTCAGTCGATGAAGGTTAGTGACTTCGACTGATTTACCGTGTTTCCCAAGAACCTTTTGTCTAACCACACTATTACTAATTCCGCTATTCTATAATGTATATGAGCGACGTTACGAAGATTCATATGGTCAAATATCTGGAGTCGACGCATATCTTGGGTCTTCATGGCCCACGTTTCGCAGCCATATGTTAAAACGGCGCGGACTGCTGCGCAGTACACCCGGCCTTTCGTTGAGACACGGATATCTCGTCTGCGTCACAAGTGCCGTAAATTGGCGAATGCCAATCGGGCTTTCTGAATCCGCGCTGAGATTTCGTCAGACACCGACCCACCAGGAGTGATGAGACTTCCAAAATTTGACTGTCAAGTTCGAAAACTTCGGAAACTATATGAATTATGTCGTAAAATGCACCAGGACTGGAGTAAAATAAAACAACAATTCACCATTGTTTCTTAACAAACTGCTTATATAAAAAAATTTATATGCAAACGCTACAGATTTTCCAAAGATCAGCTTATTCATCTCAACCTTAGATACAAAAGTATCTTCGAGAAAAAGCCACCTTAATATATTACAATATCTCTACAGAATGCATTAAATACTGTTATTTTTATGCAACTGATGTAGGTGCAGGAGCTGAAGATCCAGTCGTTTGCCACTGTTGATCTGGAGCATGTTGTGGGAATCCTTGAAATGGTGGCGGTGGAGGTGCAGAGAAATTACCTGAAGGTGAAGGTGGTGGCGGCGGGGGTGGAAAGGATGATGGAGCAGCGGCAGAGGCGACCGGAATCGGCAAAATAGGTGGAGGTGGAGGTGGTGGAGGTGGCATTCCACTATGCATCATAGGCTGCCCAAATCCCACTAAAGCAGCTTGAATTGGCGGAGGTGGAGGAGGTGGCATGACTAAAGATGCAGCAGGTATTGTGATAGGTGTAATAGTTGGAATTGAATGAGCCATTGTTCCTGCAAGTAAAGCAGGCGGAGGCGGGGGTGGAGGAGGTGGGGCATCTGCGAACAATTGATGTGGACGTTCGGCCTAAAAGTAAAGTTTTAAAATATATGTTTGCTTAAAAATGCAAAATCTAACTGACGACTCGACTATTAAATGAATTTTAGTAATGAAGGGAGAAAATGCAGCGTTACTGTAGTGTAGAAATCTCTGTTCTTTATGTATCGATAATTTTAATTTACGAGCTTGTGTTAAAAACTAGTGTTGTTTTAGTCATTAGTTCAATCTACCATAAGGTAAAGAAGTCACTATGTAACTAATTATTTAGTGGAAGTATTTAAAACAAAAATGCAGCGTATTGACGGATTAGTAAAGTTTCTGTACAATGAGCCTTTGGTTTCCGCTAGAAGCGGTTATGATATATAGACTAGGCAACTAGAATCCACTCAATTGTGATGCCTCTATTTTTGAAAATAAGCCAAACTTAAGACCTAGTAAGTGAGCATGAATGGGCAATTGGCTACAACTAGATAACTTCAGTAGTCAACATGTGCCACTAACAAGTACAATCTTAAAAGTCATTTAGTGTCAATTGACTAACAAAAGGGCAGATGACTGCTTTAACTTTATTGTGCTGGAGTTCTAACAGTGTAATTTCAATTAAAGGTATGAAAATATTCACTTACTTGAGAAAGAGGACTTTGAGCAGCCAACAAACGTTCAGCAGCCGAGCCATGACGTTCGCCTTTACTGTCTTTCTTAAATGCATATGAGATAGTAATAGCGCGATTACAGAGATACTGTCCGTTCATTGCTTCAATTGCCGCATCACTAGCTTCAAAACTTGCGAAGTTTATAAATGCGTAGCCTTTAGAATTTCCTGTTTCAGGATCACGCATGATTTTTGGAGTCTGAAGAATAACGCCAAATGCACTGAAAGTATCGTACAATAGCTTTTCATCTACTTCAGGATCTAAATTACCTATGAAAATGTTCGCGCCGATATCAAGATTTTTCTGATTTGCTGATGCTTTATTTACACGGATAGGCTTCCCATATAATTTAATCATATTCATTATACGCATAGCGTAATCAGCATCTTCCTCTGTCATAAACTCTACGAAGCCATAGCTAGACCAGATAACAGGAAAATACAGAGGGAGTAAACGACCCAAATTAAACAAATGGTCAATAAGGTATATGATAAGAAGCTTTCTCATCAAGTAGTCAGTTTAAGATGCAAAATAACAAGAGCGGCGTTATATTGTTTGGACAATTAATTTTTCTTAGTTAAGAGGATAAATTTTCGCTAAAGTTTTATGAAAATGAAAAAAACTTTATTGTTTCCAGTAATTCTTGACTATACTACCAACCAGTAGTAATTGAAAAATAGTTGATGACAAAGACGAAAAGACAGTTAGCCAAATTTATTTAATGTTAAAATAGACAGCAATCTGGAAATTATGTGATTCACTTAGAATAGTGAATAAATTACAATGCGAGCTTACCCGTTGGCTATTAACAAAAAGTAGGTTGCCAATATAGATGAGAGGACGAAGGATTTTGCTGTTACACGAAAACTTCATGAAGTACGTACTACTTGGGCAAGATCTAAATAATGCATGCAGTACGGTTATCTACCAATTGAATAGAATGTACAGATAAATGAAAACAATTCTAATACCAATTTCCCGATCGTGCTGCTACCTTGACGTGGTGGTCGGGCATGCCTATCGTGATGACGTAATCAGGCTATAGTGGCTGGAACAGTCATTCTTCAAGTTCTTACCATGCCAAGCAGGTAGGTTTAAGAGCAGTGAGACCAAAAGCAGCAAATATAAGGTCCGAGGACGAAGTCATACTATTGGCTGTACAGACGTGTGACGACAGTAAGGTGTTCTCCACAAACATCTAGCATAACAGCGATGCTGCCTTCCCACAAGGAAAGGGCAGAGTAAGAAAAAGTCAACCTTAAAAATGCGCACCTCACCTTACTCCACGAATTTAAGTTTCCGGCAGTAAGGCCTCAACAAGTACGGAGCTACAGCAACGAAAACTTCTCTCAAAAAAACCGCATGTGACCGGCCTCAAGTAGTTGCTTCTTATGTACAGATGTCACGCTCCCAGGTCGTTCGGACCAACCCTAACACATTTCGCTTTTCAGGTACATCAAGAAGGACCTTTTCACAGTATGGGCAACTAACAAAAGATAACCGTCCTCGTACTTCTAACAACACACAAGATCATCACCATTATAATCAAACTTCTTATTCAATCCCTAATATTTATCCTGCCCCTACCTTCAGGTCTAAATCGCTATCTTCAACTTCCTCCTGTCATCAGTGCTAACGATTCTGACCCACGAAATAATTTCCCAAATCTACTAGGACCACGCTCCAAATCTCACATTGGTGCATTTAATGTACGAACCCTGTGCCAAATAGAGAAGCAAGCCTCCCTAGCTAAGACATAAGAATCTTGCGCCATTGATGTATATTGTGTCTCCGAAACATCCATACAGGATTCTAGCATGGTCATTCACTTGACTTCACCTAGTCAGAGTGAACAACCTACGCGATACACTCTTCATTTATCTGGCAACCCAACAGCAACTTCTCGTAGGTTAGCCGGTGTACTTATTGTGTTAAGTAACAGAGCAGAATAGGTACCTCTCAAAAAAACCATTTAAATCTTTGAAATTCCGCCCTAGGAGTTGGAAGGTCTTCACTTCGAAGAATTATAACGCCGTATGATGGCAGCCGAGCTTCCTCGAAAATCACGAGGCCGATACCTCTTCTGACAACCGAAGAAACAATTAATATAGGTGACCGAACTCGAGCAGTTGTCCCCTGGGCACTGTGGTCACACTCTAAGGTCATCAGGACCTCCTCTAATCCACTTTCTCTTACAGGTTCCTCAAGAATGACCCTTCCACGGTGTGGGCAACCGGGAAGTGATAACCGCCCTCATACCTTTGATAGCACTCAAGCTCACTTTGTTTATGGTCAAACACCTTCTCCTTCTCTGGTTTCTACTATTTTCACTTCTTCTGCTACATCTGTGTGCCACTCGTAGTGGTTACTCGAGTTCCCGAAATATCATACTAGGTCTCCTGAAACCGCGCTCAACATTTCGTGTTGGAGCTTTTAATGTATGTACGCTGTGTCAAATCGGTCAGCAAGTTGCCTTAGCTAAAACACTAGAATCTCTTACCGTTGATGTATGCTGTGTCTCCGAAACACGCATACAGGATCCCAGCATAGTCATTCAATTGACCTCACCTTATCCATGTAGCGGAACAGCACAATTCACTCTTCGTTTATCAGGAGACCCGACAGCAAGCTCACGTGACCTTGCTGGTGTAGGCATAGCACTAAGCTTACGGGCAGAACAGGTACTTCTCGAGTGGATCCCTGTAGACAGTCGTCAATGTGCTGTCCGTCTAAATGGCACAGTACGAACTCGGAAAAATAAAGACACACACATATGCCTTTTGACATCTCTGCTTATGCCCCCCACTGACTACAATACAGGTGGAGTGAGATGAGCTCTATATGAAGTTTTCTAGCCTCCGGAAAACTAAGCGCTCAGATATAGTAATTAGGTCAGGGGGTTTTAATGCCCAAGTCGGTAGGCTAAATCAGGCTGAAAAACACTGCGGTGGGTCACTCAGTATCCCAGCCCAGAGAACAGACAACGGAGATCGTCTGATGCAATTATGCTCAGACAACCGTTTATTCTTAGCTAGCACAAACTTTAAGCATAAAGAGACATTGTTCAACCTGGTGACCTCCAACATCTGCACAAGGATGGACACAAATCGACCACATCGGCATCAATTATTGTCGGAGTATTTGTATAAAGGGCTGCTGCTCTTTCTGGGGCACGTGTTTAGATTTTGACCACGCCCTAGTGAGAGCACGTATCTCTATGCGTTTCGCTGGTCGCAGCAACGTCACACCAGGCAAACCCCCGAGATATCAATTCAAAACTGAAAATGCTAAGATTGCATTTAGCAATTGTTTGGCTAAGCATCTAGTTGCCCACAATCAGCAGGTTCATCCCGAAACAGCTTGGAACAATTTTAAAGCAGGTGTAAACTCAGCAGCATTATCTACATATAACTTCCATCCAAAGTTTATGAAAGACGATTGGATCTCTGGAACTTCTAGTGAACTGATGGAGGCTCGAAAACTCATCCCATCAGGCTCGGAGTATCATGAAGAGTGACGATAATTGAAACGTAGACTGACTGAGTCTGTGTAAGAATGGTGAACAGTGGTGGGCAAAAAAAGCAATCGGCAGTTAGTGAAATTATCTCTGACATGATTCACTCTCAGTCTCGAAGATTAGAACGATGTGCTGAACACTTTCAGGAACAGTTCAACTGGCCCCCAGTTACTCTTAGCTTACCCACTATCCTCAAGCTATCTGAATGGAAAACTGACACAGGTCCCCCCAAACTCTCAGTGAGGTTGAAAAGGCTATAAGTAAACTGAAACGAGGGAAAGCAGCAGGACTTGGCAAGTTGTCTACCGACATCTTTAAGGATGGTGGTTCAATCTTAAGTGGCAGGTTGACTGATGTATTAGTCAAAGTCTAGGAACTGAACACAATCCAACTTGACTGGTGTCGTTCGCTGATCGTTCCAATTTACAAAAAGAGACAGAAATCCTTTTCTGATAACCACAGAGGATTTAGTTTGACTAGTATAGTATCTAAAGTATTAGCCTCTATAATCATTCGACGTTTATTCAACACTAGAGAACAGCAGACTCGAGAAAAGCAGGCTGGTTTCAGACCTGGACGAGGTTGCATTGATCAAATATTCACCCTGAGCAGGATTCTCGGACATAAACATATGTACCAACGTTCGACTACAGTAGACGAGATGTCCATTTCTCAACGAAAGGCCGGGTGTACTGCGCAGCAGTCCGCGCCGTTTTAACATGTGGCTGCATAACGTAAGCTATGAAAACCAAAGATATGAGTCGACTTCAGGTATTTGACCATAGAAATCTTCGTAGTGTCGCTCGTATATCATGGAATATTTGAATAGGTAATAGGATGAAAGAAGGATAGGGGCGACCAAACCAAAAAAAACAGAACTAGTCCATGAAGTTTGACTGTTGGTCTAAGCCATATTGGTAGATGTAGATTACCGGGTTGGGGTCCGCGTAATAATTGCAATGAATGACTGGAGACACTCGGCGATATGGCTCAGAATCGGTCACAGTAGCACAAGTGCATTCACTCTTTACTTCCATCTAGATCTTAGATTTTATAATTCTCTGCACACATTTAATTCACTCTTCCCTCCTGTATTCTGTTATTGTGTTACCTCTATAAATTTGATCTCGTAGTGCTAGTGTGGTGTGGCAACTTAAACCTGTTGGGTGTGTGCCCGGTTCTATGTTGATCAGTGAATGGAATCTAGTTGCACATGTCCACTTCGGTTGGGTAAAAACGTCTTGATAAGCAACTCTCTCCATTAAAACAGGCCAATTTTCATTTCATCGTTCACACTGGATAGCATATAACAAGCTATGGGGAAAAAAAAGTTAAACCACAACTCCATTCTAACTAATCTCATACCTGTGCACTATTCCTACCTATTAAGACACCAATGGATGAATGTGATGTTTAAGTTACTTATTTATACATATTAATTAAAACGGATACTAAGCACCAACACCCCGTAAGAAAATGAATACGCAAAAAGAGTGAATGCTTTTCCAGGTGACATTATTTGCAGTACTTACTATAAATAAGAATAATATGAGTGGTGAAAACCTACCCTTGATGCTGCATATTTATTCGGTCTTTAGGCATATGAACATTAACAACCGGACCAGCTTGAAGGAAAAGTTCCCACAGAATCGACTCATTAACTTTTTCATCTAATCCACCGACATAAATTGTGGCGTCTTGGTTACGCTCTTCCATAACCCCAATAGTCATTTTTGAAGAGCTAGAGTTACCGCTTTGTAAACGTTTGTAATAAAAAACGTATGCAAATTAACTTTACGTAGGTGTAGCAGCACGTTATTTCCCAGAAACGTACTTAGATTAATGGGGAGTAAAGGGTCACGTGAAATAGAAAATCTGGAAAGGAGAGAAATATAAGATGACAATGACACAGTAAACACAATACACGCACCTACATTTAAAAACGAAGGTAATAGATCAGATGAAAATTGATAAAGAGCAAAACTAGGACTAATTAAGAGTTGCTACTAGGATTCTAAAGGGATTTAAAACATGTCACAGTAGAGTGTAACACGTGTTATTAACAGGCAGAGGTCTTAAACCAAAGCACACAACGTTTATCAGGAACTTCACGCAAAGAGAGAACACAGAGTGACAGTCACAGGGCTTTATGTTTAAAAAATAAAATTCGCGGTTTTTGTAGAAAAGGGGAGCTTATTTACAAAACCGTCTCATGTCATCTTGCAAGTTCATTTTACAGAGGGCTTGCTCTTATTCTCCACGTTAATAACATCATATATAGTAATCTCAACACTTACAAGAAATATTTTCCAATACCGCGGCGCGAGCACTTTTAATCGGTCGCTTTGTTCAAGCTATCTTCCTAAGGATGAAGAACAGTTACCGATACTAGTCTTAGGTCCCAAATACGTGGCAATAAATCTAGTTAGTAGGATGTTAATGAATTTAGAAGTTAACATATTATGTCGGCATTGACGTATAAATCAATATCCATTACCTTATGACGAGCTACTAGGAAGCATTCTATCTCTTTACTTCCTCCGTATGTTGTTTTGGTCAGTTTTTAGGTATCCCGGGAAGTCCAGAAACTCAAACAGTTTTAGACCTAGTGGTGTCAGTGCAATTAAATAATTGTTGCCAACGCCGTTACACTGTATATAGTAATTACTAGGTGTTGAATGAACTATTGCAAACCGTCAACACTAACACCATTTATACTCATAATATATGAATGAGGTAGACTGGGCATGTGGAGCTGCCTAGCAGCTATTCATATGTCATGCTTCTACCAGCTTCCTTATACATACTATTGCTTAGTAAATTTATTACAATTAGGGGAGTTTGTAGAGATAGTTAACTGTTTATGTTTTTAAACATCGGTTGTTGAAGAAACATCAAAGACCGTTGGGTACGCCGGGTCATTGAATGTCGTTACGTTGGTGTAACTCCATGTAGGTTAAAAAGCTACACCAGTCCACTCGAATTAAGTATAGTTGGGCAGTCAATCGATGCTAGTCAAGCTTATAAAGTTGTCTCCTATCTTTTTATATTTCGGAATGGTCAGGCTATTTTCTAGTCAGTCAAAAAGTTCAAATCAAAAAATTCATAAAGCCTAGTTTGTGAATTAAGTTGATTTCAAAGGGAAGTTTGTACAAGGGCATGAATATAAACGTAATCACCGAATAAAAAAACAGTCAATTAAACACATGATGCGACAAAGAAATTCAGAGAGCAAATACCATGAACATATCGCCATCTGTATCTGACAACAGCTAGGGACATACAAGAACAGAGACACTAATTGATCAGTATCCAGTAAATAAGTGGGAACGTTTAAAGAAAAATATATAATCAGATGAGAACACCTTTAACAAGTTAAATCTAAAAAGGATAGAGAGGGAAGGGCCAGCTGATTATAAACGAGCATTGGAGAATGTGATAAAAGAACTAGAATTGTTAAATTAAAGTTTCCAGTAGTTAATCAGCTCACAGCCACTAGAATCAAACCAGTTAACCTTAATTATCACGGTAGGCCATTAGGAATTACTTAAATAACGAGAAGAAGTCCACTTTTATGCGAAACAACTAGCCTAATTTAATTACAATAGTCAGCGTGGATTGTTATGAGACCTACTGTTTCGGCATCTAACTTATTGACTGCGCATACCACCAGCCTAGCCAATCACTCAAGGATACAACGTTGCTGTGAAACATTTCTGCACTGGCCGCCCCCCCACTGTTTACATGTAAGATCATTTATGAAGACTTAACATTCCTGGAATCTCATGGTTTTCTTCCAGCGCACCGAAATTCTGTAATTTGCCCATAGAAAGTGTAGGGCTTATAGGTTTATTTCACTTTGTCTAAAGCCCTTCCATGTTCAAAAAACTTGGGACTTATTTCTTGTAAATGAACTTACCGCACGTACCGTACGTAAAGGGTAAACAACTCCCATGTAGCTAACACAATATTGTCATGTGCAGATTCGACCTAAAGATGACCTGGTAACCTCCACCACAAGATTAACTAGACGAGCTTTGAGACTTACTCAAAGCATCATAATTGAAGCAAATACTTCAAGAAAGGTGATGCTGACAAACTGACTGGTATACTTTATTACAACATTTATAATGCTCTTCACATAGATGAACCTTTAGGGAATAATAAACCTAAAGTTCAAAAATGTATGATTATCCCCCCCCCAGGTGTAAAAATTAGCCCATGTAAATGTGTATCTAAATCTCATAAGCTGAAACGTTTTTCCTTGCTTACTACAGTGAAAAACACATGTATTAAGGCTGGGGTAAAACACATACAAATGAAGATTGCACTAGGAAACACAGGCTACCGAACAACATACCCCAACTAGGCTGCTCATGATTTTCGGGAACAAAGTCAACAGCTCTCAAATGAAAGGTGGAAAACTCTCTGTGACAATAAAATGTATACTGACCCTTGCCGTATCGTCGACTTTTTCAATGGACACCTTACCACTTCACTTACGATTGAAAACCATATAGAAGGGATAGAACTACTACACTACGACCATGCAAAACCAGGGTTATAACATTCACTACTGAAAATGTCACGTAAGCTGTCACTGCACTAAAACACTCATACGCCTCGTGTCCTGATGGTATATCAGCTAACATACTGAAAACGGTGGTGCTGACTTCCAGCTACCACTTTTTAAACTCTTTACAATATCACTCTCCACTGCATGCTACCCAACCCGACGGAAAACTGCATATATCATTCCTAAGTTCAAATCCAGACCTGTAAAGAATATAGAGAACCATCACCCTATTAACCTAACTCCTGTCACATCAAGAGTAATGAAACAGATAATAAATGGGGAACTACTAATATCAGCTATGTTTCTTGACTTCAGTAAGGCTTTCGACGACGTCCCACATAAACGACAGCTCGTTAAGCTGAAGTTATTTGGGATCGAAGGCCTACCTAACCCAAGGTTTGCACCTGTTCTGAAAGGAAGACAGCATGCAGTAAGGTTTAATTGTATTTTAACATCACCGTAACCAATCACCGACGGCGTTATACAAGGAAGTGTGTTGGGTCACGTTATGATTATTATTTATATAAACGACACATATATTATTATAAAACTTAATCAACCATATTTATACGCAGGCGATCTTAAAGTAGCATATAGCCTTGAACCAGATGCCTTCGAAGAAGGTATGAATTTAATCTAATAGATCTTCAGTAGCCTACCTAACTGGAGCACAAAACGGCAACTACCAATTAAGCACAGAAAATATTAAATCATGCACATAAGCGACCATACTCTCCAGTCTATGCTGTATTTAAATGAGCCAAAAATTAAAACACCTCAGTCAACAAGTGACTTGAGCATTAAATATTGAAGTAACCAGGAGTTCACAGAACACGTTTCCTCTATAATCTCCAAAACTAGAAGATAAACGGGCTTCCTCCTTAAAAATTTTCGTACAACGGAGTTCAAACTTACTTCGTTCAAGATATGTATATGACCTGCACACGAATACTGTTTATTTATCCTTTTAAGCATGATTAACGTAGTGAAAATATAGAATGAAGTTTCATGCGTCAAATTTGGATATATAACAGTCAACTTAATTAAACGGCATGATGTAAATCACTCCTTCTTGAACCCTAATGGGATTATCAAATGAGATATAACAAAATATTCTTTATTCTGAATAGACGGAGTTACATTCTAAGCTAACCGTTCTTACCCCCTGGAATCGAACGCCTAAATGCGATCTCCGAGACCGTGAGGTAACATTATTTATCAACAAGTACCCAACACAGTATCACTGTAAGTTCTTTACCGTGTTCTATAGCAAACTCTGGAATAAACTGCCAAAATTATCAGTCTACTGATTCTATCCCTGTTAAGACGCGAAGAATATTGCTCGGTAGAGTGAAACGTCAATTGGGTGTGCCTATCAGATAAATGCGTTTTTGCCCTACGCCAACTTAGTCCAAAGCCAAGGATAGAGGAACAAAACGATAAACCAACTAGGCAAATCCAGAATTAGAATCGCATTATATTACCAAACATTCCTTTATATATATATATATATGTATATATATATATATACAAAACCAGACCACACCGTTAACCAATTAGGAAACTAACATTAATACAAAATAGGAATAATAATGAATGTGAACTGGAATACGTATAGATAAGTAATTAACCATAGTTCATTAATAGAAAACGACATACTGGCAATTAGTGTATCAACTTGGAGGATAGGACATTGGGGGGGACTGAATGATATTAGAAATAAATTGTTCACCTTGAATACAACCAAAAGTACTGAAATAGGCTACAGAAACACAGTTCTCGAAAATAATTAATCTTCTTTAGGTGCCCGGCATATCAATCCCAAAATTTGAACGAATGATCATTTCATATATAGAATTTAAAGATTTGTACAGAATCCTCCGCGACTTACTACAGCGTCAAATCCATCAGTAATGACTGACAGCATGCACACATGACCTGAAAAAATTCTAAGTATCTTAATGGCGGCATTTAATGTAAAACTGCAGAACTCATGGTATCTAGTAACTAGTATCTTATTCTTTAGAGCAAAATGATAATCACCCGAAGTCTAGGGCAAAATGTAAGTATGGAAGATAGTTCGTTTTCTGAATGGAGCTATATGAACCTTGAGAAAGGCAAAGTGGCGATAAAAATTAGTCACCGGTGTAGCACCGCCATTCCTTCTAATCCCAGCTTCGCAGATGTCCTAGAGTTCGTCGGGTGCTGATTTTCAATTGACCTTGTAAATTATCGGTTGTAGGGGGGGGGATGTACACCAATTTATAGATGCGACTCATGTGTCGATGCTTCCAAATGATAAGTTAGTCATTGCAGGAGATTTCAAAATTCTACTGCTTTAAAAAAGAGTGAATAGATAGGCATTCTGTGATTGTAGTAAATATTAAAAGACTATTTAAATTTTTAGGTGGTAATACATGGTAGAGTAACCGCAAACGGATAGTGTCCTCTAATAAATTATGTCTATGCTTATATTTGTTACTACTAGACAGATGAAGTAAGAAGGCAGGAGAAAATATGAAGCCATACTGACCAAGACTAACCGGAAAACTGCAGATGAACCAGAGGTATACATTTTTAAGCAGCTCCTTATAAACAAAACTAAGACTGCCGTTAAATTTCCAGGGCACCTCTCTAGCCACAGATACAACCCCAGAACTTATCTACTTCACAACACTGAAAGTCCTTCGGGAACCAAATGCACTTGGTGTAGATAAGCTCCTAAGCCCAGAAGACAATCACACAGGTGTATTAAAACAGTGACCAAAGGCAACATGTTTGCCAGTATACTGTACCTTTTAACAATTCCTGGGCTACAAACAATTGCCTAATGAACAAACTAACACCATATTCTTTAATATACACCTCAGTGACTAGACCTAAGAATAAATAAAGCGAGTGATTTAAATTAGCAACACACAAATGTATTGGATATTTGTACTAATTACATATACAATCGTTGGTATGGCAACCGCAATGTATGCATTCTGACTTAATGGAATCTGAAAATCAATCTCAAGTTTGTGAAGAAAAACCCAATTCATATATAATAAGACCTCGGTTTGATCAAAAGTTTCGATCATGGGCAGCAAAAGGAATTATATCTCAGATATTAAGAGAGCGACTAAGTAATGAAGTTTACACTCCTGAAAATACTCACGGTATGATATGAAAATTGTTTTTTATGATATACAGAGTTGTGTATTTCGTTGGCTGATGAAATCAAACATACGCTGAAGAAGAGTTTATCGTTACAACGTTATAGGTATTTGGTCCAGGTTATCATTGGAGAACAGAAAGGTCAAGGTGTCAAAGTTTCATATCGCTGTTATTGGGATTCTGATACTGATAGCTGTGCAGAAGCTTCATTTTCAAATGACTCGTTATTCTGTGTTATTTTTGCATTTGGTGTATATAGTTACTAAGTATACTAATCTCGTCTTATGTAAAGTATCTGGGAAGAAATTAACTTCTGGATATTCTTGTTATTGAGTAAAAGATGATTATCTTGTAAAAAAAATACATCTATAGTACGGTGACCTTTTGTTAGGCATACGGTTCACAATAGATGTGTATGTCGTTTAACTAAATCACGTAATCGAAAAGTTTATAAGATTACTGTTATAACAGGAATAATATGGAAGACATAGTCTACCACATTATATATGGACATTGAAGCCTATACATTTGATCATTTATAAAAACTGGATTATCTTACGCCACTAAGGAGTAAATTCCTAAATGAAAACAGCCCTAGCAGTAATAAAAGAAATAATTCACGCATTTTTTGACCTCATTGAAATTCAAACTACTATTTATTTCTTTATCTAAATAATGAAACAGAACTCATTGTTCGTAGCAATTGTTTCATTTCAGAAGTACCTGTTGCTTACAAGTTTGTCTAGTTGCACATAAAACAAAAACTTTCGATTTGCACATGAATATTTCTATCAACAGTTCATAGTATTACAGTTAAGCGCTGGCTTCTATATTATGAATTCTTAAGTTTCATAACATCAGGTCTAGTTTTCTGTTATCAAAATGGAAGGTTACTTGTATGTTTTTTAGTCTTTAGTTCTAAAGCTTTGTCATAGAAGTGTTTATCCATTCATAGATGTGTTTATAACCCAAAAAAGTGTTTACGGACTCAATATATGATGAATCTTATTAGCTACATTTTTCCTTTAATTTGTAATCGTTATTTGAAAATAATATATAATTAGCAATACACACTACTCCATTATTCGTAAAACGGTAAATTGGAAGTGTGCCATGGATGGTGAAGGAATTTTATTTCATTTTGCTACTGATCACTGTTTTTGAATTAGACTGCATGTTGAATACAGGACAAAAGAAAATAGTTAGTCAGAAGATATAAAGCAAAATCTTAGAATGCTTTGTCAGCATAAAACGGAATAATCAGATAAATCTATTACTTTTAATGAATATTTTTACTGCAGTTTGACTAGTGGTCGTCGAGTTATCGACGAAAGTTGTTATTCTTTGAACTATCAAACGTCCGGCCTTCGATATTCAGTTTAGTTAGTGGTAGGAAGAACTTAATTCCAACATACTAAGCCCGTGAACTGAGTTTATAAAACGCAATTTTTTATTATAGTGAATATATAATACAGCGATAAGTGGATGTTTATTTATCCGGCTGCTATTCTGTTTAAAACTCTTCAGACAACCATAAAAACTGAAGACTTTAGTTAACAGAAACCAAGTTAGATCACATGGCTAGGATACTTTGGTGTATTTTTTATCCTTTCTCAAATTTTAGTTTTAGTATTTGCCCGTACTTTTATTCTTCGATATCTTGCATGTATCCCAGAATACATGTCTCGTGTTTGTCGTTTAATTAATAATTCAAACACTGCAATAGATGTCTACTAGTCTTAAAATGTATATGTCGCATGGTATTAGTACTAAAAGACTGTATAGTGTTAGGGTTTTACAGTGCGTGGATGAACCAGTACACTTATGCCTCGTCCCACCGGAACAATAACGAGTAAAATATGCCAACAACTGCACAGTACGTGCCAACTTCAGTCTTTGGCCTGTCAATATGATGTGAACGTCTGTTAGCAAAAGCAAATAATAGAAGTCGAGAGGCTTTATTTTAGTTAGGACAAGTTGAAAGCAGAATAAAGCAACGCAAAATTTATATTATTGAAAGTAAGGTAGCCGAGGGACACAAATGCGCTGGACTTTTACTATCCCCACACGTTTTATTATTTGTCACGATAATTCATTGTGATGATATGAACTGTGACACTCACGCTTCGTAATACTTCTAAGAAATTCTGAAAATGCACAGAATAATAAGAAACGATATCGGATTCATTGACTTTACTGCAATACTCTCAAAGTTATGAAGTCTACAGAAGTGGGTACAGACAAACAAACCTATAGTTAACATTACTTTGCTGGTACTATAGTTTTCAAAGTTTTATATTTCCATAGAAAGACTCATTTGTTAGAGAGGTCAAAACTTTTATTCAAAAAATCCGACTGTAACCACAAAATCTGTGCTATTGCATTTTTTCATCGAAAGTCACATAAACAATAACGGGGATACAACGAAGCAGTAATAATGATAAAATAGCTCTACGAACTTATTTGACGACTCATAATCTCGCAAGTAGTACCACTGACGGGTTGACTAAATTTAGATTGCAAAGTGTTTAAAAAAAGCTTAAGCTGTATGCTCATCTAAACAAGTTCATGCACATACAACTATAATATTTGAAAAAACAATTTGGTGATAACAGATTCATTTCCTTCTCCTTACTGCTCCTCATGAAAATCGGAGACAAATGCTTCTTTTGATTGCAGTAATTCGAGCACATAGAATGTATATATGTACCATTAGTAACAATCTAACTACATGATTTAAAAACTGATTTACCTAGGTTTACCCAAACGTCTAAAGATTAAACAAACACATACAGATCTGGTCGCTCAGAATATGACTGAAAGCCGTACATTGATTAGCCCATTTTCAGATAATCAGCGCTGACGAACAATCGAAAAACTACCAGAACATTCCCGTGTGGATTTTATATAAACTCGAATGTATTTATTTACATGAAACTCTGCTGTTCCTATATCTTAACATATATTTTACTACCTGCTCAGATCTTGTTCCTAACTGGGATCAAGTAGGTGAAGTTGTTGTATCGTAGAATACTAGACAAAGATAGAACTCAATAAATACATTGAGATATTATGTGGGCTAAACAAATTGCATCATAGACAATATTGTGTGCTTCCACAACATTCTTATAAAATCATCATAGATGATTATATTAATACGAATTATAGTAACAAAGTCAATGATAATATAATTATTATATTATTCGAAAAAGGAAACTGATTTTCAAAACATTGTTTCAATTAAACCAAAAATCAATATTACATATAAATGCAAACTGAATCTGATAAAATTAACACGTTATGACAACAAAAAATCAAATAAAATAAAGCATTAAAAAGTCACAAAAGATAAACTAAGAGAAGACTACAAATGAAAACAAAACAGAGGGAGACAGCGGAAATTTTGTAAATAATAACAAAGTGCTTGCTATAAAGAGAATGAGAGATGCATGCAACACAATGATACATAACAAATAATCTTCATAATGGTAACAAAGAAAAAAGAGATCTCAAATATAATTTGACTGGTTGTACTTATCAATATGAGCAGTAGTCACTTAGGGTAATGATAGCAAAGAATAAGAAATTGAAACCTAAGATAAAGTAAGCATATGTTATTTATTTGCAATTTAATACCTACTAGAAGGTGAATTAAGGAGTTCTAAAAGATTGACGAGTGTGATAAAAAAAACAGCAAAAAATCGATTGATAATCAATAATTGTCATTATTTGCTTTTCTTTCTAGGAAAAAAACCAAACTTTTCAATTCCACCAAGAAATTCATATTTTGTCATGGTGTGCAAATGATGAAATGCATTGTTTTTTTTGTAACAAGAAAACTAGAAGGGAGGACGAGAAAAGTTACCTACATGTTTTGAACTACTTATGGATAAGTAAGTAGTGAAATTTCGACATACAAACTTAGTACTAAACTCTTAGGTAGTTGCGCTTAACACCGCTCTCATAGCTAATGTTTGCAATTGACAAATAGCAACGTAGTTTGATGGTAGATCAGTATCTGTTTCATCATGAATCATATCATCACAGTGTGAACTATTATTATTAGATACATTATGTCTATAAAAATGATTCTGACAAGGGGATTCTATTACATGTAGACTATCTGTAAGCGTACCATAAATATGTGAAGAACAGCTTTCTGTAAGATTATCTTGATTACAAGCACCACTACTGCCATTATTATCAGTTGTAGAAGCATTAGTAACATTGTTAACAGGGCAGTATCTATGAGTATAACTAGAACCAGTAAGTGTATTAGGCATATCGTTATTCCTATGTACATTATTCATATCAGAATAACTTTCATTTCTGTACTGGCATGCTTCTAGAGTGACTGGGCCGAAATCTAAAGTTGCATAGTGTAACATACTTGTGGGCCTTTCATAATGTTTATGATATCCTAAGTTATTTATGCTATGTGGAACGGAACTAGCAGATGTTGTTGTCATTGATGCAGAGGAGAAAGTAGTAGTATTAGTAGTTACACTAATAATAGCATTCATAATAGACGATGATCCTGATAATACTAAGGATTGATTATGCGAATTCTGAATAGGTGATTCTTTGAAATATGAGCTACAACACGATGTACAGTTTATATTATCGTTTACAATTGAATAATTAGCAGAAGATGAAGGTAAACAGTTAGTCGTGAAATCATTCGGCAAACATGAAACACTGGATGAGTGAGTACACTTTGGATTATATTCTCCTAGTAGTGATGGAGCAATCGTCTGAGAAGTACATCGTCCAGTGCACCGGAGTTGGGTCGAAGTCTGCGATAAATAAGAAAACCAATAGCATTTTATGAGAAATAATTTAAAGTTGAGAAAATGTTACTAACAGTTGAACGTAAATAGGTGAATGCATAAAATATAATTTGCCTTTCGGTCTCATTAGCTGTTGATTCAATCACATTGTGTTCTTCAATCCGTCTAGGGGACTAGCAGTTACAAGGCAGACGTACGAGCACAGAACAAATAGTTTTTGTGTCCGATAGAGGTAGTGATCATAGGAAGGTTATCATTTCCGTTTAACGTCATTAGCCGTAGCTCAACTCATCATAAACACATTCCGTGAAATATATATATATATATATATATATATATATATATATATATAATGTCAGTAAGCCTTTTACTAAACCCTAATAATTTGGTGAATACTAACACAGTTGCTAATAAATCGAATATACGAAATAGCAATTCTGAGATCAAAATTATCATTAAGATGTTACTTAATGAAACCTAAGTTTAGACTGGAACCAAGTACGGTTGGGAGGCATCGTAGAATACTTTAATATGTTTATGTGTAAATGATAAAATGTGAAAAACTCCTTACTTATCGAATTCGCACACTTAGTTTTAACTATTCCACTGATGTTCGTCTTACTCTATTGTGCTATTAATGCCCCAGAAGTAAATTAACCTTGTGAAAGCTCTACACAAACACCAATAATCTAGCCATAGTGTATGACTAACTTGCAATTTCAAGCAGTATTCGACAATCCTATCCACTGTTCCCGTTTAAGTTAGATTCATCATAGACTTGCTACCATAAAAAACGCTTATTTCGTCCGAATTTTCAGAGATTGGTCTACTACCGGTAAGTTTATTTATCGACTTAGAATACACAGATGATATAGTCCTGTTTGGTGAACGGGCTGATAATGTGCAGCTTTTTGGCAGCATTAAGGAACAATGCAAGAATATTCCGGATTCATTTCTACACCTCAAATGTAAATTGTTGCTTTAGAACTAGTTTGCGTCAACACCTGAAACAAAGATAGGAAGTGATGTAGTTGAGTGCGTCAATCACTTCTTGTAAACATCATCCGCGTTTGTTGGGACTACCTGGTAAGTAATAATGAGGTTAGACGCCGAGTATCAAGGAAAGTTGACGAATCAGATGATGAGGTTGTGAATCACCATCGTCTGTGATGGTTAGGACGTGTGCTATGTATGTCTAACCTTAGCCTACCTCGACGCGCGATGCTGACCGATAATTGGAGTAGGATTAAAGTTAGAGGCAGCCAAACCAAAACATGGCAACAGTTCATGAAATCACTGACAGTTGTTCTGAACCATGTTGGTAGTGGCAGACGAGTTGGTTGAGGTTTGTGTGAATGCTGCAAGCAATAGTTACAGACTACGGATGATACGGTCACAGTGGCGAAGGTGCATTCAATTGTTGTCCTCCCGTAAATCGTAATCTTAAGATTATTCCATCTCTTTCGGAGATTGTTTCACTAACACTTGACTTTTTAACCCCGGTTTCTTTTATTAACTTGAAAAGTTGACTAGTGTCACCTAACGCCGCTGCCTTTTCCATTTCCTTTGTTTTCGTTACCCACCACTGCTCACGTTCGTTTCGCCGACTTTTGTCAGTTTGAATCTAACTACTCCTCAGGATGTTGGGAGCCTAACGGGATTAGTTCTCGGGAGCTCATAATTTCAACAGAAGCCATCAAGATCCACTGATGTTTCCTGACAGGTTGATTTAAGTCCTTGATGGATGTCACTATAGATGCCAGAGCTATTTGGACATCTTACCAAGCAGTTTCTAGTTGGGTCGCATCTTTATACTAACCTAAGTGATTCTCCAGTTGTTCCTGGAATTTACTCTTGGCTGTTTCGTTGCTGAACTGAATTCTAGTGTGTTTTCCTGTAGTAGTTTTTCTTCACCCAGTAAGATGCAAGTAAATACATACTCATACTAGAGCATGATCAGAATCTAAACATGTACTCCAAAAAGATCGTCAATCTTTTATCGAGCACCTCCAACGGTGACTGATGACGATATGGTCCATTTCAGTCCACCGTTGAGTAGGTGTAGTAGGTCACCATGTTGGACGATGTGGCTCCTTATGCCTAAAGTTCGTGTTCGCTAGAAACAAACGACTGCTTGAGCATAGTTGTAGCAGACGGTCGCCGTTGTCTGAGCTGGAACACTGAAGCATCCACCTAAATATCTTTCACACTGATTTAAGCTACCACCAACCATGAGTACTAAATCTGAGTGCTTAGGCCTATGAAGAAATCCAAGAAGTTTTCTGTAAAATTCATCTTTCAGTACATCCGGGCTGCAGTCAGTGGGAGTGTAGGCAGAAACGTCGTAAAGACAACGGCGTTCTTAACCAACCATTTCAATCAGATGACACATAGGCGACTGTTGACAGGAATCCATTCAAGAATTGCCTGTTCTGCCCACATACTTAAAGTAATACATACATTGGATAGCCTATGAGAAGTTTCTATGCTCGACTCGAATACATTAATAGTAAGAAATCTAATTGGCTTGGTATAGGAGTCTAGATAAAGATGAAACTCACCTCAGGATTTGTTAGTAAATTATAATATGGTGAATATTCAGTTATCATGTCTAGTAGATCGAAGTTTTTCCTATCTGCAGAATTACTAAGATTACGATGTATTTTACATAAATAATCAGATGATAGTTTTTTATGTGAACGAAACGACAGATTTTCATCTCGGCAATGATTAGCATCAATGTCAACAGCATTATTATCACGACGACTAATGCTACCACTACAACTGCTAACAGTATTACTGCTGCTGGCACATGTATTTGGATTTGGTAGACTAGCATGTCTTGAATGCAAATACATTTTAGACGACGTCGATATTGATGGTAATCTGGGTAAAATCAATGTTTGTGATTTGTTCTTACACTTTTTTATCATATCATGTTCTTTCGGGTCATTACTAGTGGTGCTGCTTGTTGTGATTGAATTAGATTTATCAAACGTTTCATTTAAATTCATATCTGATGACAATGATTGCTTTAACAGAGTAGGTGAATTTTGACAAACATTATTTTGTTGTTCACCAACTGATGATATTGCAACGTCAGATTTTACAACACCACCATCAATACTACTAACGTGTGATTGCCTATCTGTAGGCTTCTTCTTATCAATTTCATCAATGCAGTTGAGTGCATTATGAATTCTTTCTGTTCGCTCATCATTTTTAGACAGACTCTGTGAAGTCACCTGCTGATGAATGCAACAGTGTGCAGGTTCTGTATTTCCTATTTCTGTCATGGATGGTAATGATTGTCTTACTAGTGTATTATTACAAAAACAATCATCATTATTACTATCATTATTATTATTAACTCCATTATTAACGACAATTAGATTATCGTAAATTTTTTGATAGTCATCTTGTCCATCTTGTATTATATCACAGTATGATGAATTATTACATATAGGTGGCAAAGGTGCTTCAGGTAGATTAGATATTTCTTCTTCTTCAACAGTACACTCATCAAAATCAACTATCTTATCATCATCTGTATCTTCATCAAGACAATATGAACGGTAACGATTCGGCCGATGATAGCTACCATCACCACGAAGGCAATATCCCCTGCAGCCTCCACCAACATGATGACGCTGACTATCATTGCAAATAGGTTTAGCATCATTACGATTATTATTATTATTATTATTCCAGTTGATTGGATTTATTGATGTAATATCATTTAATTGTGGGCAAGAAAGTTTAAAATTATGTTGAAGCTTAGTAGAACTATGTTTATGATTATAATTGCATCTGTTATTAACACGCTGGTGACTATTTTCATTACTATAACAATCAGGTGAGCTCTGAAGTTGGAGCCAATGTAGGCAATTCAATGACACTTGATCTTGATATTCTTGTTTCTGCTGCTTAATTTTATTTTTTTTATTAGTTGTGGAATCCACATTTTGACCTTGAAAAAGATCAATTTCTGCATCATCAAATGAGAAAGCTAAATTATTACGTTCAGACAAAACTGGTGCATGTTGTCGACTATGATGGCGTAATGTCTCACGCTGTTCATTGAGCAAAGTTTGATCTGATTTGCCATTGATTATTGAACCACGTAAGATATGTGTAGTGCTAAGAAGAGAGGTTGAGGAGTGCTTGTGAAAGATTTTGTTAAATGGCATAATAAATGATATTTTTCCAGTATTACTGTTGCTATTATTGTTTCGAAGTAATGGACGACTTTCAGAAGTAGTTGTTGATAACTGATGGACTGACAGGTTATCTCGACGATGATGAACACATGTCTATTTAGCATAAATATATAAGAGAAGAACAGTGGATAGAAAGTACAACTTTATAAAATTATATTTTACTACATACAGTTTATATCAAATAATGTAATAAAACAATACTGAAAATGACCAATCAGTAATGCCTATACAAACTTTTGTGGATCTCTATTGTTTAACATGTTAATAAAACGAATGTGAGGTCTAATAAAGAATAACTAACTATTACTTCAACAAAAATAACCTAAAGACCGAGGATAATCCTTTCAACAAGATTATATATTTAACATAAATCAGTAATAATGTAAAGATACATGTAGGTCAAAGCTGCACGCACTAACTGCATCAACACTTAAAATTCATACATTTATTGCCCTTTACATATTTAAGTAGTGTGAGAACAACAAAATTTGCAGAATATTAGAAATCCATTGTATTTTGTGATTTCTTTTCAGTTACATACAAGCTACATTTGAATCAATGAAATTGTAAAAAGGTTAAACGTGATGAAGGTTAAGAGTTATTAAAGTATGTTTTCATAGATATTTTCAGAACTATGTTATGTAACATGACAAACTAACAATAAGTAATGATGCAAGATGTAAAATCGAATTAAAATCATTAAATAATAATTGTGGTTATATATTTGTCGTTAAGGCAGTTGGAAGTTGACCAGGTACTCCTACTGAACACAGGGAGTGTTTGATTTCAATCCAATTTTTTTATAACATTATTACCCATTATTATTATTTTGTCACGTTACGTAATATAGTTCTGTAAATATTGTCCTTCTTATTTTATTTGACCAGCAAAATAATGTTAGCGTTCCTCCTTAGAATTAATAAAGAAGTGACTTATTGTTGTAAGCGTTATCAGAAATTCCAACCCTGCTCTCAATTGTACCTGCACATATAGAAACAGAGACTGACCAGCTTCAGTCCATAACAAATCAACGGGAAGATACAAGTTCATCCTAATACCAACGTGCCCATTGCACAAGTGCGGCTAACTGTAGTCTAGTGGTGAATAAGGTGGCGTTTGGCACGAAACGGACTGAGTTCGAACTCCACTGTGAACATCAACATCGGGATGCAGGTACATCCAGCCGACAAGTCCCAAATAGGACGAAACGCGTGTCCTGAATTCTACTTTCCAGTCACAATCCAGGATAAATAAAATGTAATAAGTTTGAACCAAACTCTGTGAATCAGGAGTCACAATTGATGGGTTAGTATCAACAGGTCATCTGGTTAAATATTTAATAAGTACATGCTAAACAACTAAAAGTCAGTCATATATTTAAGTTGGATTGTGACTGGTAAGCGGAATCCAGGAAGCGCGTTTCGTCCTAATTGGGACTCATCAGCTGGATGTACCTGCATCCCAATGTTGATGTTCACACTGGGATTCGAACTCAGTCCGCTTCGTGTCAAACACCACCGCGTTCACCACTAGGCTACTGTGTCCAGACAGTCACACTTGTGTAACGGGCATATATATATATATAATATATATATGTATATATATAAAAGTCAGTCAAATTAGTTATCATATCATATTTTAGTAGGGCTATTGCTTAAAGCTTCTAAGGTCCTAAGACTTCAGTATGATGCACGGGATATCGAACGGTTTACATCAAAATATGAGCAACACTTGTAAACTAGCGATTGAAAGACACAAAATAAGTGTAAAACCGAATGCCTCATCAGCTGAATCATCACAGTATATTCACTAAAACAACACTAATATATTCGTCGTAATAAAAGCTGAACAAGCTTCTTCCGAATATCGACTAAGCAACGTAACAATACGAGTATTCGGCCCCGCCAATAAAGACTATGCGGATATGCACTAAAGAAATAGTCTCTTGTTTATTAATATAGTTAGAGCAGTTAACAGGGTTAAAAGAAATTCCATCAATTATTTTTTAAAAAAGGTATTATCTAGAAGTCAATAATAACCGTAGTCAATAAGAAAATTGAACACTAATTTGTAATATTCTTATGTTTATTTTGTCTCTTGTTCTATTGACGATTTCTCCACCCCCCCATCACTTAGACTTCCCAACTATATTGCTTCTATGTACAGTATTTAGGATATTAATGCACTAATTTATCAAGTTCAACAATTTTCCATAGTATCGGTCACAATCAGATACATAATATAAACAATCCAATATACTCAAAGGTATAGAATATTATCATATATATATATATATATATATATATATATATATATATATATATATATATATATACAAGTAATTTTACTAAAAAGCAAAGAACACTAAGAAGTGAAAACACTAACCATTAAGAAACTGCATTTAACAAAAATTTTAATGCATATTTTTGAATACCTACCTATTCTGTACAGTGAAACAACTTAGGTAAGTAAATATTGCTTGTGAAAATACCTGACAAATGTATGGTGGCATTAAAGTTAGCGTTATCACTTGATATTAGCATGAATTGTTTCTAGGGAAAATAAACCTAATGGATATTTCTCAAAACTATCTGTCATTTTACTAGGAAAAAGAAGTGTGAAGTATTAGGTTTAAAACAGAGAAAAAAGAATGAAAAAAACACTTTGATTATCGAAAATGTCAACTAAACAATGTAATAATGTAATTAGTGTAGGTTTGACTTATTCTGATATGGATAATGGAGACCAAATTTTTACTACGCATCATGAACAGATCGTCTCATTACAAACATTTGACTGTAAAGCAGTACACTCGCCCGTTCATTAAGAGACGAATACCTCGCCTACACCACGAGTGGTGCAAGTTGGTGAAAGCTAAGCAAGTTTTCTGAATGTGTGCTGAGATTTCGATACCAACTCACCAGGGCTGATAAGACTTCCCAGATAATTGAACTGGTCAACGCGCCCAACTACTTACTTCCTGCGACAAATCTAGGCGATGATGCAGACTGAAACCCGGACCCAGTACCTTTCATACCTATTGAAGAATTCAGTGGTTATCTAGACACAGTAGAACAGTGGATAAAGTCTTGGGGAAAGGTATTGGATTTGAGCGCCAGTTTGAACATCAAGATTGGGACCAGTTTGATACATTTAATTACTGAGCCCAAGATAGAACAAAGTGTGCATTAAAGAGTGCACTGCTAAACACAATCCATGTATTTTTTTCAAAACAGCACTCTTGTAATAAAAAAACAAAGTTAACGTACATATAATACATACATAATTGAACACACGAAGCAAACTAGACTCATAATAACACTAAACTCAAGGTCTATAGTTTAATTGTAACCCCTGTAAAGCAGAGAATAATTTAATCAAACACGTGATTTTTGACTGCGTCACGTATTCGAATCAAATTTTCGGCTATCAAATAGAATAATGAAGCATAATATAGAATATATGTGGCTAGAGTTAGTATATAGGAACGTTTGTAATTCTTGAGTTACAACAATTAATAGATTGAGAAGTATCTAATTCAAATGAGAGTGAAACAAGATTAAGCACAAATTAATAAAATTTAACAGATTCGTGAATAATATGTTTATGAGGCGTAAAGAGTGAAAACATTACGTGGAGTTGTTGTGTTGGACCATTAAAGGAAAGTGAAAAACTTCCAGAACTCTGTTTTAGAGGACTAATTCATTTATTCTGGTCGTGAGTAATGTAAACATTACATATCTATTATTGTTACGTTCCACTTACCATATCTTCCCGTTTAGTATATTTGCTGTTATGGACTACAGTTTATTAGTTGTGTACAAGTTACTCCTATTCACTGTCACAATCTCTTCTGTATCGTATTAGTGTAAAATCCCTAATTGGTTCGCTGTGTGGTCTGATTTTATGTACATGATTGAAATACAATACGATTAATTTGGGTTGGATAGGACTGTGTCTGTTTGGCTCATAAATCGTTGTTTTCTCTATTCTGGCTAGGTGGACTGGTGGTTGTGGAGCAGACGTGTCCATATTCTGATTGGCAATTATCAGGGCCACTATGTATTTTTTTCAATACATAACAGAAGTGTAGTGTAACTCATTGTTTTTGTAACATAATACATGTTTATGTATATAAACATAATAGCCAATGTAAGCATTTTACAATTATTATTATCAAACTAATGACATCAATTTTTATTATTTAAACAAACAGTGTTCAAAAAAGAGAGAAACTACGAAAGAAAGAAAACTTGTTCTATACACTCGTTGTTCTGTCTTTAATCTAAATATATACACAATTAATTATAGACAAAATTATTCAGTGAACGATTCTACATATAAAAAATTCATACGAAACGGACAATTGACAAATTTTCATAACTGGGTTCAAGTAATGAGAAAACGCGATTTCGTTAACTATATAAGCTCACGCTATTGAAAATCTTATCGCTAGACGGCTTAGACGATTAGTTAACCACCTTCATAGAAAATGGACACATTGAGATTTATCAAGAGAAATATGACGGATAAATAGCGTTCTTAGACAAAATGCATAGTTTGCAAGAAGACATTATTTACAAACCTCCAGTTCTAGGGGAATATTGCTGGTGACACAAAAAACAGCCTAGAGAGATCGATTCGGAAGAACACATTTCAGCATACGCTACTCTAGGCAACCTTTTATGCGCAACCAGAAGATAAATTGTCAAGATTGACCAACCTAATAAACATATATAAATTCGCTAGCTACTGCGGAGATAAATATATAAGTCGTTAATCGACACCACTTGTCTATCGCATTCTACAGAACTTACCAGTAAGGTTTAACAAGGTGCAAAAGAGATCAGTCAAGTAGTCGATTCTACAACATGTAATAGACTCAAAACATTCTGCCTCAAATTCATTCTTTGATATCATCCACAAATTTAGCTTAATATGTCAAGAGGTGTACGCTTAACTTCATGTAGCAGAAACCCTAATTTAAAACCTGAGTTACGTACACAAATACAGTCTGCTTGATCTCTTTCTCACCTATGACCATAGCTGAGTGATTTCTATTATAAGTATTATTACTTCTAACGTTGTCAATATATCGGATTTTTACTTATCATTTACACATAACCTTCATTTCAGCTTAATGGCACTCACAGTTACTGAGTTCGCTTTAATGACTACATAATTGACATTCATTCCCTTTAATTACTACTTATTATGTACTCGAATTTCACACTCCAACTGATTAAGATTTTAGTTGTTTGTATTTGTCAAAGATTGATCAAGATTGGGTATCACTGAAAATCAGGGGGCAATGGAAAAAAGTTTCGTTCTAGTATGAAACTCCTCAGTAGTACGTACTCTTAATTTAGTCAGGGAATCCAACCCATGGTCTTCAGATTTCATGGCAAACACATAACCAGTAAGCCATTCGGTGTCCAATCGTATAACTCACACTCCCATCAATTTATGATATAGAGCAACGATAATCCATAGTTACTGGTGATAACTGTTTCACTTACGATAAGTTTGAACTCCACAAGTCATGATGTCTCACTTGAACTTCAAGAACCTTTTGAAGTTGATCACCAGTAGGACGATTATTTTAAACAGTTGAACCAGCACACAATTAATAATTGACCTATATTTTCCAAAATATATCTTTATATATACAGCTTTGAAAATGAATTCATTGAAAAAGAACCCATCGATGAATAAATTTGTTCTGTCATTAACCAAACTATACAAAATTCAGTTGAAAATGTGTCAAACTATAAGCTAATGATATTTGCTATTGAATGTATAACTATTGAAAACAGTCATACTGGTAGGAATATGCAAAAAAATGATGGCAAACTAATTAGCTGAAGTTATTTATAATGTAAGTGAATTTCAGATACTTGGCTTTGGACAAATCTAATCTTTAAGATGGGTGAAAACTTTACTGTTTAATCCTGTCAAAATTAATTGTACTTACTTTATTATCTACAGCCGAGTATTATGTTAAATTATCACACAATGACGGCCCAAAAAATGTACCTGGATAAGACTTACGATGAAGACAATAAGCCAAAGATAAATGCAGGCAAAGTAAAGGTCTGTCATATAATGAATAATCCTAGAATCCAGGTACACAATCCATTACAAATAGGGTTGATCAATTACTTAAATCAGTAGTATGAAGTTATATATAAATGGTTAATAGAAAGTATTATAGAACGAGTCAGGAGAAAATAAGGTATTCATGAACGAAATCAAGTGACTTGAGCAAAAAGTGGTTCAATTGTGAGCAAGAGTAGCTCGGGTGGTTTTAATGAAGTGTGGCTGTCATTTTACCGTTGCGCACATTTTGATAAGATATTTATTGGTCAGGGACGTGAATAGGAAATTGGTAATAGTAATGGGTTTGTTGGTCAAGAGGTGTTGTTACATCGTTCAAATGATAGTTGACGGAGGCCGACTGTGAACTAACCTTAGTGAACAGTAAAGGATGTACTAGCATCGTACTTTTCAGAATACATAATACCCACCAGAAATCCATACAATACCGTAAGGTGTGTCACTTTTAAGACTGACCTATTTTTAATAGTAACACTTAACTATTAGCTTTTCTGATTAATTAGAATATCAAAAATATGAATAGTTTGGTTGCTTTTCATTTTAATATTTTCACCATCATCATGTGATTCGGTAAAAAAAAAAAACAACAAATGGATGAACAACTAACAATAATAATAATAGTCACCTTGCAACTAACTGTTTTAGTAAAACTAAAAATAAATTTACCTATTTATTAATCGAATGTAGTAGTAGTAATATATGGAATAAAAATATGAATAAAAACAATTTATTCACTTCTCTCTTCACAGAAACTTTTCTCACTTTCCCAATATGTTTATGCATACACAGACAATGCAGAGTGAAAAGCATCATTCTATGATGCAGCTATTAATTTTCGTTTTATAATGATATCGTCAAAATGACAAGTAGATATAATAACACAAATTGCATGGATACTCATGCGTGTGAGTGCGTGTGCGTCAAATGGTTAAAATTAATCACGTAACACTTTTGAACTTATTACATAACAGTTAATGAATTCTCATGTTTCTTATCTACCACAATATAATATGAGCAATAGTTATGTAGATACAAAAATGCAAGTGTATTTTTAAAAAAATAACTTGGAGAATGACAAACTGACTAAAGTTGAACTGTGTCTCGCAAGTGGAATCCAAGGCACTTGTCTCGTCCTATTTGAAATTAATAAATAGGATGCACCTGCATCCCAATGACGGTGTGAAAACCGGGACTTGAAGTAAGATCCATTCATGTCAAACATCAATGCGTTACCCAATGAGTTACTGAGTCAAAACCCCTGCATTTGCCTTTAAGAATATCAACAAAGAGAGGCAAAAAATATTTATGTTAATATACAACCCGGCTACCCGACAGTAGAAAGCGTAGTGGTGTTTGAAGTAAATAGTCAGAGCTCAAATCCCAGTAATCACGTCACCGCTGGGATGCAGGTCCATCCTATTAATGAGTTCCAAATAGGTTAAATGTATAGGCTATACTAAGCAATCACGATGAGCAGAGTGATTGTATGCATTTCCTATTATGCAAATTAAAATAAGAAATAGCGACTGTTAAACCTTTGTGAGCAATTCAAATCTTAATGATGAAAAGCGTTCATGATATTAATGTTGTCAAGGATACCCAAAGCTTTGGGCAAAATAGTTTAGAATTAATAAGATAAAGGCTTTTATTAGCATAGCACACTAAAAGTGGCATGATGAGAAAGTCAAAATTATGCGTTAATGTTTTATCTTTCTGTAATATATTCTTTCGAAGACGTGAATTCAATGCAAGTCCCTTTCTTCCTTATTCTAACTACCTTTACATAACCGGATCTGTTTACTACTAAATCCACTGCATAACACAATCGTAGAAACTGCTTAAGACAGGACGAATACAAACAACTAAACTTTGGAGGAGTTAGGAATACGCTTTAGACAAAGTATATATTCCTTCATCCTCACATTTAACTGTTGTGATGTGATGGCGTTGCAATCGGATAGCCATTAGACCCACTTCTCACAGATTTCTTTCTGTCAAAATAAGAAAATGGTCCTCTCGAAAATGAAATTAGTCAGTTACCATTTTATTCTCGGTATGTAGATGATATATTCATAGTTCTCACAAATGAAATAGACAAGAATCTTATACTTGAAAGATTTAACAACGTTCATCCATCAATCACTTTTACCCTAGAAAATGAGCATAATGATAATATTTCGTTCTTAAACATCTTATTAACTCGAAGAACAGATGCTACATGAAAAGAAGCATATGTAGAAAATCAACGTCGGTTTGTAAGTATACTCATTCCAGAAGTTCCGTACCACTAAGATACAAAAGGAATCTCACTTAAGTGAGAATTAAGAGGCAACAAATTACGAGGTTATGAAAATAATCTTATGTCGCGATAATAATAATAATAATAATGGTAATAATAACAGAATTGAGTGTAATAAGTCATCTGCAAGCTAATATGATAGCCAAGACAAGGAAAGAGGCTGCACGCACAGGCCCGATTCGAGATGGATACTGATGGCTTCCGCTATACATAGGAAAAGGTGTATGCAAACTATATGGTAGATTAGGTGGGACTCGATAAATGATTTTAAAAGCTTTCCTGCTGGTTAATTTATGTTCCGTATCTGGCAGGTGTATAAGTGTAGAGACGTTTACTTACCCTACTTAACCTTAACCTGTTCTTATGACAGGGTGGTTGCAGAATATAGCATGAAGTTTGGCTGCGGTAAACGTCATTTGCAACGCTTTCCTAATTCGTTGCATCGTTATTTCACTATTGTTGTCATCTAAGAATTGTAATTTGGGAAAAATAGGTTTCTTAAGAACAGTTACGTTTTCCTATTTTGTTTTTGTAGCCGCCATGTGTTTATTTATGGATTTCAGCGGGTACGCGTTCATGCTGAGAATGTTGCGAATGGTGGTTAATTCTTCTACTACAATATCCTCAGAACATATACATCTAGTGCGGTGTTAGACTTTCACTAAACTGTAGAAATGAGTATACTTACAAATCGACGTTGATTTTCTACATATGCTTCTTTTCATGTAGCATCTGTTCTTCGAGTTAATAAGATGTTTAAGAACGAAATATTATCATTATGCTCATTTTCTAGGGTAAAAGTGATTGATGGATGAACGTTGTTAAATCTTTCAAGTATAAGATTCTTGTCTATTTCATTTGTGAGAACTATGAATATATCATCTACATACCGAGAATTGAATGATAATTGGCTGATTTCGTTTTTGAGAGGACTATTTTCTAATTGTGACAGAAATATGGGACAAGTTGACCCAATAGTGATCCCATTGCGACACCATCTGAGTGTCTGTAAAACTGATTAGTAAATCGAAAATTTACGTTCATTGTGCCTCTAAGGATTACATCTTTTAGTGTAGAAACTGGAACTTCAGCTTTTACATTCGTTTTCGTAAGTTCGTTGCATATAAAATCTACTGTTTCTAGTAGGAGGAGATTAGTGAATGAGGACGATACCTCCAGTGATATCACTGATTTGTTTTCAATTCTCAGATCTTTTATTTTGTTGACAAACTCGAAAGAGTCCTTAACGTTATGTATGACGATCACTGTGCAATGGTTTTAGATTTTTCAAAGCATTTAGCCGTAGCCTCATAAGCACGATTAGTCATATCCAATATTAATCTGAGAAGCAAGCCGTTTTTATGTATTTTAGGCAAATCATATAGTTTTGGTGTTATTTTCGATGCAGGTTTAAGTACTTCAAAGAGACTCTCTGAGATAAGTCTTTGTTGTTTAGTCTTTTTAAGTTAATCTGTTAATTGTTTTTCGAACTTATTAAATGTGTCGTTACGTACCATTAGTTTTTAAAATTTAGTCTCAGAACATAGAATGGTACTAACTTCCTCCAGAGAGTCCAATTATTTATTTATTCTGTTTAGAATTATGTAGTCTAATAATACAGTTCAATATGTTACCAATTGCAAATATACATTTATCCTTTGACCCACAATTATCATCACATCAATTTGATCTTACTCAAATTTACAGTTTTCCAAACGAAACGTTGAAATTTCTCTACCTAAACTTAGTTTCTATCTCCATAAAACAACTCAATTAAATTTTTGTTATTTAGTAGATTTATTTTCCAAAGTATTTCCGACTTCTGTTGATGCACATAACTACAACACTGAAAACGGCGGCGTTGTAAGTCAGGTATGCATTAATCACAGACAATAAACAAATTAATTATAGACCTACGTTTTAACAACCAGGTGTTACACAATAACATAAATAAGTAGTCTTGTGTACTAATCATTATACAGCTAATATTTTTTCATATCAAAATCAACACCATGAGGGTTAATCCACTGAAAAGCATTATTACACAAGCCATCGTTAGAACTCATTAAAATGGTAGTCAACAGTAGAAAAAGAATCCAACTTAAACGTATGCATATCTAGTCTTATGATGAATGCTATTATTTTTGTCTGCATGTATTTACTAGTAGTCACTATCAAGCAGCACAAAGATGATCATAAGTACTATCAACACATATAATCAAGAGGCCAATATATAAAAAGAGATGAACTGGTTTCGCTCTGAAAATAACAACAGGGAATGCCAAATTTCATTATTGATTAGCGTACAACAAATGTTTACCATGTTTTGTTTACTGATCTAGCCTCCAGAATATATATATATATATATATATATATATATATATATATATATATATCATAATTGGAAACTTACTAAACTAAATGTATGTTTAGTTATAAAAGAATGATTGGAAAGAGGAGAATTGACCAGACAACAGTAAACTATTTCCTAGTATTATAATGGATTTCTTTTTATACAGACGTGAATCAGGCTGGTTTCAGACCTGGACGAGGTTGCATTCGTCAAATATTCACCCTGCGCCAGATCCTCGAACATAGACATATATATCAACGTCCGACTAGAGTTGTATTTCTTCACTTGAAAGCAGCTTTCGACTCCGTAGACCGTAAAGTCTTGTGGTAGTGTTTATCATTAAAAGGTGTACCCCGAAAGTACATAAACCTTATAAAGGCTCTTTACTCGGTCACAACCGGTCGAGACAGAGCATATAGCGATTTGTCATCTTCAAATGGGGTTCGTCAAGGTTACCCATCATCCACTTTTTTATTTCACTATAGATATACTCTTAGAAGTCTTACTCACTTCTTTTAACTTCTCAGAAATTAATCTCTTTTCAAGAGGTCCTCTCGTCGACTTAGAATACACAGATGATACAGTCCTATTCGATGAAGACTCTGACAATATACACGAGTCTCCTGAACACTCTGAGTAACAATTCAAGCATATTCGTGATGCGCTTCTCCACTTCTAAATACAAAATGTCACACCAGGATAGGTCTGCTTCTCCACCTAGATTAGTTATAGGGAGTGAAGTAGTTGAATGCACTGACCACTTCACTTATCTTGGAAGTCTCATCACTCCCGGTGGGTCAGCGTCTGACGAAATCTCATCACGGATTCAGGAAACCCGATTGTTATTCGTCAATTTACGCCACGTGTAGTGCAGGCGAGATATCCGTCTCTCAACGAAAGGCCGGGTATACTGGGCAACAGCCCGCGCCGTTTTAACGTATGGATGCAAAACGTAGGCCATGAAAACCCAAGATGTGTCGACTTCAGGTATTTGACCATAGAAATCTTCGTAGCAGCGCTCGCAAATCATGGGACAGTCGAATAAGTAATATTGAGGTTAGGCAAAAGGTGACATGGATGAGACATGTATTGCACATGCCCGACCACTGCCTACCTCGTCGCGCGATGTTGGCTAGGGTTGAAATAGAATGGAAGGGTAGGGGCGGGTAAGCCAAAACATGGCATCAGTCCATGAAGTCCTTGACTGTTGCTCCAAGCCATGTTGGCAGATGTAGATTACCTGGTTTGGGTCCGCGTGATAGTCACAATCAATGGCTGGAGATACTTGGCGACAGGGCTCAGGACCGGTCATAGTGGCTCAAGTGTGTCCACTATTCAACCTCATCTAGATCTTGAATTCTATTATTATTTTCTGCACACCTTTACTTTACTCTTTCCTCTTGTATTCTGTTATTTTGTTACCTCTGTTATCTCGTAGTATTAATGTGGTATGGCAACTTGAACCTATTGGGTGTATGTGCTCGGTTCTACGTTGCTGCCGCTAATGATGGTGATGAGACGTGAATCATATTATACAACATGAAAAATACAAAGCATTGGAAACAATGGTAAGTGTCAGTCGCAATATTTATTTCATCACCACATTCCAAATGTGCGTGTTATATTACGTAATATTGGTTTATTAATAACTTGTTTAGTCAAGTTTCAAAATACCTAGAGAACTTATACTATAAAGATATAGGATGTAAAAAGAACACCACTGAGTGTAGTATACTCATACATTTACAGTCTTCTAAGGTAGTATGAGATGTAGATTCGGAAAATTGCAGAGGTCAAATTAAGGAGTGATTTCTACATTATTCATATCGGCTATACTTGACACTATTTCTCTCTATTTCAGTTATTCATCCATTTGAATATCATCCACCAAATACAAAAATAACTCGGCACTATAAATATACTGGCAAGAATTTTTAGAGTTGAAAAAAAACGGTATATTACATCACTTAACTATATTGTACTGTAGATGGTAAAAAGGTAACCGACAAAATGACGAGTTAGAGACTGCTACAAAGTGTCAATGAAACATTTTTGTGACGATACTCATCAGCACTGAGATAGAATATAACATCGAAATTTACAATGTATCTGTGGAAGGTATATGATACATTTAACAAAATAAATTAGTACTAATTAGTATTTCCTTTTATTTGAGTCAACTAAGTAAAATTTAAAGTACAGACAAGAAGAATAAATAATTTCTAATGCACTGTACCTAACCTCATTATTACTGTTCAGGTAGTCTCAACGAACACGGACGATGCTTATAAGACATCTACGATGAGTTATCAAGAACCTTCGAATGCCATCAACATTTTAAGGGCTGACCAGACGCGTGATAAGTGAAGTAGTCGACGTGTTCCCATTCGTTTATGAGGAAATAAATAAAGAGTACATGTCATGTAAATCACTGTATTTAATGAAGTTTCAAATCATTCACAGCAAGTGATGTAGTTTTGTTTAAGTAAAAACTTACATACTCAACTCTAGGCCACAAAGTTTGTATGTGAACTAATGATGCTATTCGATAGCCAAAACTGCAATCGGTATTATGAGATTTATGTGATCTAATGATTGAAGTACGTGTGCTTAAGCGACCACTTCACTCACCTAACAATCGTCTAAAAGCAACCAATATCTATAAGTTAAATAAACCTGTGTAAATATTTAATAGAAACTGTAAATTATGCATAACAAACATAAATTGTATGCACTAGTAGTCACAGTCAAGTATGAATTGGAATTTTGTTAGTAGAAAATAAATAACAAACGAGGTCTAAAAGTGACAACAACAAATTGTCTCCACAAAAAAGCATAGTTTGTTAAAGATAAGAATTCTTTGCTATTCTAACTAACCGATGTAAAAAGGCTTTAAATAGTCTGTATATTTTACAATTGTGATGAATTACATGATATGGACTATTTTTAGCTTAGACAAAGTGGATTCAGTGTGTGTGTGTGTGTGTATTTGCGTCTAGTTAGATAAAGTAAGTATCTCCCTACATTTATATAGCATGTGTATGTAAATTTCACTTAGTGATTTTTTTGTTGTTGCATTTTTCAGAAAGAAAAAAATTAGACAAAATCCAGTTATTTTTCAATCCCAGTTTTCCACTATTGATTCATTTAGTAATGCTGACGTTAGTCAACATAAACTAGTCAACGCAAATAATTTAGGAGATAAGTAATACAATCGGCTGTGATACTTATGATTTTGTTACTATTTCTATTCACATGGAATAACATACATTCATGGGAAGTTACACAGACATAATAATTAACAGTATGCTTGGATACTTAACTTCGATATAGTGGATAGTTAGTTCACATGATCACATGAAATCAAACTCATCATAATTCCTATGGAATAGTATTGACAACTGTGATATTACTGAACATCTGTGTTTAGTTTCAACTGAGAGTAGATGATGACAATGACTTTTATGAAACAGAACATCAGCTACTTGTAAATCTACTTATTACACAACTACAACTTATGTATATTGATTATATACTCCGAATTGACTACGATAACATATAGTATGATTGGAAAAGTTTTCTGATCTACTAACATTTGTAAATTTTACAGTCATTTTGGAGATCTCTGCATGGGAGGTAACAGAGTGGTATTAATAAAAGGGAGGTTAATTCATGTCACAAATCTACAATGGTAAGTTACAGTGAAACTATCTATTCACCTAGATCCATTGTAGAGAGTGAAGTAGTTGAGTGCAACAACCACTTCACCTGATCTGGGAGTTTCATCAGCCCTGGTATGCATGGTGTCTGACTGAACCTTGGGATGAATTCAAAAATACCGTCTATTTTTTGACAACTTGCACCACACGTGGTGTGGAAGACACATCAGTCTCCCAAATAATGAGTACAATGGACATAATGTCGCTCCCTGATAAAATATGACAGTGAAACACGGTTTACAAAAAAGGAGACAAGTGTAGGCTGCAGATCATTGACTATAGGTACTTTAGTAGCATGGCCCGCCTATCGTGGAAAGACCAAGTAGGTAGTTCTGAGGTTAAGACATACAATACATGGTGAGGATGCCAAGCCGATTGATAAGGCTATGAAAACTAATCGACTGAGACTGTTGGAACATGAATTACATACACATAACTAACGCATTACTATCTCGACACAGCCTACCTGGTTTAGGGTGTGCGATAATTGCTGTCAGTAATTGGAGACAATGATCGATATGGTTCAGAATCAGTCACAGTGGAGCAGGTGTGTTTACTCTTTACTTTCCTCTAGATCTTAAAGTCGATTATTCTCTTACACATACTTTATCATTCCTTTTTGTTGAACTACATCCTTGTATTAATCTTCTTAATCTAAGCTCATAGTGCCAGTATGATATGGAAACGAGCTAACAAATACGTACGCCAGGCTCCAAGTTGTTTGCGACTGTGTTCGAAGAAAAATATAATAGTTCAGTAATCTTAGTTCAATCTCAAAGGAAAGTTATATGTGAATTCCTGGAAGAAGTAAATAATTAAAAAGTATCTCTTGGATTTTTATGAACTATCTAATGACATTGTTTATGTGGTAAGATATAATGTAACCTGACGAAATATTGATGTATGCAAAAGTAAACGGTTAAACAAGTAGTTAAGGAAGGACTATCAGGAAGTGGTCATTATAAATTAAGCAAACTAATCGTCAATATATCGAGAGGATGCTCCATATGGGGTCCCAACTCGCTCAATCAGATTCTTAGTATGAATTGCTGTAAACAAAATATTCTGGACTCCCCCCCCAAGGACTGCAATCTTACATAGCTTAATGATAGTAGCTGTAAACTGCGAGGCTGGTTGGAATTTCACAGAGAGGATCACAGTTACCTCTAATATCGGATCATTCAGATTAATAACTATATTTCGACACTAAAGTCGGCCACTAAGCTGTGGTTAAATAATGTGATCAATCGGCGGAATAAGCTTCATTTTTGTTTACATATAGTGAATTGCTACTTAAATAAGTCAACATTAATTTAATCTCGACAGAACGTTTAACTTACAAGTAACTGTTTTCATTTACTTACATTAAATTCAGTCAGTAATTTTATCTATACGTTTGGATTATATGAATAGTTGATTTATTGGACTGATTAGTCTATTTGGTTATGTCACCCGAGAGGCCATTGAATATCAATCCAACTGGATTTTTTATGGCCTGATCATTATACAAACAGAATGAAGCAAGGTTTTCAAATATGTGTATTCATAAAAGCAATGGAATAATTCCCCTAATTCTGTAAATATTATAGGCTAACACACTCGTGAATTGTTCTTGAAACACCAAGAAAGAAAGAAAATGTTTTAATACAGTTAGTTGTTGAAGCAGGATTGCGGCTTAAAAGTGGAACCCAGGACAAGTACCTTGTCTTATTTGGGACTTGTGCGTTAGATGTACCTGCATCCTAGTGTCGATATTCACATTAGAAGTGGAACTCAGTTTATTCATGTCAAACAACAACACATTATCCACAGGGCTACAGAGTCCAGATGGCCACTCTTATACAGCAAGTTATATAGTAATTAAAATGAAACAGTCTGAACTTAGTAGCTCAGTGGATAACGTATTGATATTTGACATGAATGGACTGAATTTGAGTCCCAGAGTTCATATCAACACTGAAATGGAGGAGCATCCTACTGAAAAGTCTTAAATAAAACGAGGCAAGAGTCCTGTATTCTACTTACCATCCACAATTTAACTGAGACCATACTTGTAACATAACTCTACACTGAGGCAATCCACTTAGAATGCAAATGTAACAACAGAGACTGAACAATTTATCTGTAACAACAATAACGAGAAGGTACAAATATATCCAAATTACATAGTTACTTTCTCCTTATTATTTTGTATAATTAGTCACAGTTTTATAAAAAAAACTACCACGTCTTAAACCTTGGTTCCCTTTTACTAACACTAAATAGACTGGATAATATAATAAGCTATAAAACCGACTTATCATCTAAAAAAACGTCATTTTAGTTTATATATTCTACTTTCAAAAAGCGGATAAAGATTTAAATTTACCGTAGTTTTAAAAAGTCATGATAATCTTATTAACTTACATAATATTCATGTACGAGTTAAAGCCTACTCCACATCAATGAGTTTATCGTTATTAAGACCTATTCGATATAAAATTTATTTATACCAATTAAACCTTAAAATCAAAGTGGCTAAAATGAATTCAAGCATGTAACTAAATAGCTGAAGGATGAATAACCAATAGCAATGAGTTAGAACTTTCAATATTTTTAAATGTGGGCCTATATTCATTTTACTATTCCAAACGTTAATACATTATGTTCGAACCTGCTTGCCTTATCTAACTTTTCACTAGTAGATTTCATACCATAAAATTCACTTACCGACTTATAATACGCAGTCAATCTAACCATGATTAGTGAAGGCGCTGGGAATATGCCTAATCACTTTGATTTTGAATATCTAATCATTTTACCACTCCTGTTATTACTAGTAATACTACTACTTTAGTATTATTCTTCCGTTGCTGATGTAGTGTGTGATTAAATCGACCGATTCAAATATGTGTCAGGTTCAATCTTATTTATGACTGATTTTTCAAGTTCTACTAGATCTCGTGTAAAAGTGAGTAATCGAGTAGAAAATCTAGCGGCTAAATGTTTGATGTAAACCATATCTGTTATTGTTAATAAAGTTACGTTTTTTTAAAATAAATGTCTTGACCATTAATGTGACCGGTGTGACGATAAACTGCAAACAAGAAACTGGGTCATTATAATGACAAAAAAAGGAATTAAAAAAATGGTTACTGTAGTGTTTGTGGAATAACCACGAGAATAAAATACACATATAAATGGGTAAATAATGAGAAGAATGAAGCTTAGATGGAAATCAACGAGTTTTCAAATAAAACTTTTATATAGCTAATGTATTGTTATATCATAAAATCATAGTGATAAATAGGATATTACGATAAAAAAAGAAACTAACCTCAAAAGACTTTCTGAATTCACGTAAATGTTTAATGCGAAATAAGTAAATTCCTTCGCCACGTGGAGCTCGTCTACCTGTTTCCACTTTAAACAAACTATTGCCATAAAAGCCAAAACGGCGCAAAGTGACTAGTGGCCATGATAGTCTTAAAGGTGGAGGTGGATGACGAGGTTTGGAATCTTCAGAGCACCTATATAAATAACATACATGCATTACAAGAGAGTAAGGAGATAAAAATGTGTATTAGATACAAATGAAATTTTTTTGTAAATAAATAAGATAATGTTATTCTTAACCGAAATGAATTGCAGTGGACGTCGGTATTTCTGAATGTCAAAAGTTCTACTTGATTTGGTCTCAGTACTAATTTGTTTTCAATAACAAGGTGTGTCTATAAGATTTCAGTGTAATATTCAAATAATATATTTTTTATTATGTTTTGTTTTTTTTAGGTTGAATATCCTACGATAACGATGAAAACATAGATCAAGGGTTTATTGGAGACGCAAGGTATGAAACTAGATAAACGACTAAATGCTAACGAAAAAACAACCTCGGCTACATCCCAATCTCACTTAGACTCACACAGAAACTGTATACACTCAACGTCTGTGCTTGGTTAATAAAAAAACTCAGAAAAGTCACGCAATCAGTTACTAACGCAGAGCCTGACACTAATTCTAGGCAGTTAAAGTATGAATATTACATTAGTACGAGATGAAACAAAAAGATGGGTAGTAAGAGTCGAGATAATTGTAGTATTAATCGTAGAGAGAATATGGTGCAAAAGTATAGACGAATAAACATTTAAATCTAAGATGCAGGGGAAAATGGAAGTAAATACATCTGACCCACACATTAATTGACATCTTCAATTAGTGATTGTAGTTAAACACGAAACTCAACACAATACTCTACAAATAACAACGCTTATACCAACAGTTAGTGACTTAATGAAGTTTAGAAAAGCCTCTTCGTTCGTCACAAGCTATCTTGCAACATATTCCTACACAAGCCCCAATTATAGGTTAACATGTGTAGTGATGTAGGTACGTAGTATAATTCCCAGCCATTTCGGTTGATGAAAATTTAATATCTTCGAATCACAAAAGTAAAAAATAAGCAATTATATAAAGATTGAGAAACCATTATACAAAGAAAGTAAAGAGTGAGAAGTTAAGTTCACGGGCCCACATGGGAAAATTTGAGCTAAAAAAGGTAAATAATATATGCCTAAGGATTCAAAAACGTAAATTTCAATATATTCCGAAAAGACTAAATCTGTAATGTTTAGTTTTCAAGCCAGGAAAACGTCATGTAATGAATAGGTTAGTGGTTAGATTTTACATCTTTACAAACATGAATAAGAATAGTTTTATGCTAAGAACTTAGCTACTTAGAAAAGCAACGCAGTAAATGAACAGACTAGATTAGAGATATTTCTTGGAGACTTTGATCAGAGAAGGGATTGGATACATACGACAACATTATCTCATCGCGAAACTCAAGAGTTGTAATGAGCCAACTACTATCCAAATAACGGATAGGGTACAGACAATTTATACCCGTGAATTGTAGTCGTTTCACGATTTTAAAAAACCGTTAGTAGGGAAACACAATCATTTACATCTTGTTTTTAAATTCTAACAGTTCTTCAGTTGGTATCAGTTCGTAAGTGTAAACTACTTAAAACAATTTTTATTCAAATAATAAATTGTTTCAAAATGGATACTGAAATACTACCGAGTAATTAGGCCAAGCCCAAAGTGTCCCCTGTGTATAGAAAGATTATGTAAGGATGATATCATAAGAAGGATACATTTAAAAAAATATTCCATTTTTATTAGCTGGTGAGTGTTTGATAACATGCATTCTGTACTTGAAAGTCCTGAGTCTGACTTAATAATGACTCGCACCTGCTACAACATTCCAATTCCTTAAAATAGTCTTCCAGATAATAACAATCAACTAATAAAGCAGAATATCCTTTAAATCAATAGATTCCTCAAAAAACCACTAGACGTATAATACGTATTTTGAAACAGGATTTAACTCCGTCAATAAATGTCCACATGTATCACCCTATTTTCCCGGGTTACAGATTTTTAAATAGTGATGTCAAAATACATGGAAATATTCTGTTTTCTTTATTATCTTTGTTACACTATACTTTCAGAATACCATTAAAAGTTGTATTAATTTCTGCGTACTTGTGTGTGTATGTGTGAGCAAATAGAATAGAAGGATTTAAAAACAGGAATATATAAAACCACAAAACCGAATATATCTAAATATGTACATGTAAATTACTGTTTTCGTGTACATAATGCATAGAAACACAGGTAATATTTCAAACCTGGGCACTTTTCATAGTGCGGATGGATAATAATAACAAAGTCAAGAAATCCATTAAAATAGAAAAATAAGTTGTCTGTAGTTATAATGTGTGTGTAGTAAAGATTATTAACAGATATCGCCTGTATGTATACCACCAAATACCACCGCGTGCAGCGTGTGGGCTCATCAACTTAACTGGTAAAATAGAAAAAATATATAGATATTCGCCTTGATATAGTAGAAGGATGTCGAATAAAAATTATTTTTGCTATCTGTATTCCTTACAGACTGATCTTGGTTGGGTATCACTGAAAACCAGAGAGCACTGGATAGTTGTTTCGCCCCAGTATGGGACTCCTTAGAAGTGCGCTTCCCGGTTTTCATTAGTACCGAACATAGATTAACCTTTGATGAATACTAATAACGAAATAAAATAACAACCTCCATAAGTACACCTTAACCAAAACTGTTTGCCTTTTTCACACTAAATTTGTCAAAAACTTCAAAACAGATGAACAGTTGGAAGCACTTTGAAAATTGTACAAATTGAACACGAGAGCTTTAAAAAACATGCAATATTGAACAATGACCGTTTTATTACTTTTATTGTTTTTTTTTTATTTACTCATGTTCCATGAACAAACGTCAGTCACCTGACAGAGGTAATGCAATCACAGGAGGTAGAACTCTCAGTTTCACAATCATAACAACAATAACATAATTATCTGTTTGAACAAACTGTACTCACATACATTAAGTATGAATCACTTTGAAAGTAGTAACCACAATGTTTTTAGTGATTGAAGCAAATACCGTAACTAAAAATTTCAGCTACACAGAAATATAAAAATGTCATGTGTCTCGTATTATATTTCAGCGCTGTCTGGATGACGTTAGAAGAAAATTCTCAGTGAGTACAACTGAAAATATTTTGATAATTGAAGGTGAGTGAAACAGTCTATCACTGTTATGTAAATGGTTGTAAGACTACTGCCTATTTCTAATAGGAAACAGTTTCATGTTATACAGTTGTCAATCGGTAAATAGTTACTAAACATTACCGAGTTTAATAAAACAAATACGTTTAAATAACTAACTCGGCTGTTATCCTTTCCATGTTAACAAAACGATAAAAGTGTAAACATTACACGATAGTGATTCCTACTGACGGAAACAATTATAGTAAAAAAACATCAACTTCGATTGGAACCATAGAGACACCATTTAGGTATGACAGTAGACACATTAAGTAACACATGCTAGTGGCAATAAAATCACTTGACGTAGCACCTTGCATACAATGAAACTAATTATGAAGTGGGCTTGATAAACTCAAATATTTAAAGGTAAGTAGAAAAATCGACATTAAGCAAGACAAAATTGTGTTGCAATAATTAAGTTTTCAAATCAACCACAGCTCTACTATTGAATGGACCAATGCATATGATTACTACTTTTTAGTGTGTAGATGGTTAGATTCTAACAATAAGAAACACTGTCCATTATCAACCCCGTTACTGACACTAAAGTAGTAACCAGGGCGACGGTTCAGTTAATGAAAAGTTCAACCTGAAATAACTAAAACGAAAGTTCGAGCTGTGCTTCACCGACATCTATATGAGTTGCTGCATAGTATCACTTGCTTTCACGACTAAAGTATAGGTCAAAACGATGTACATGAATCTGTATCTAAGGAATGAATTTACTAAAATTACTACTTACTCAAGTAATGAACGTAAATGAAAGGAAAACTTGATTGAGAGAAAGTACTTAATAAGTTACTCTGGAGTGATTTGATGTGTAAATGATTTAGTTCAATGTTCACTGACATGTGAAATGAACAATTTTAGTGACTTTAATCACTAGTTTTTAATAAACTAAGATAACGAAACCAATTATTTTTGACCATTTTACGGATAAATGACTGTGTACTGTGATCGTAATGTATCACCTACTAAACCACAATGTAAAAAAGAAAATTACATTAAGTAACAAAAACTACTGTTTTCATTTAAGTGTAAGACTACGAAACTGGAATTATACATAACTTGGTGAAGTAAAAGGAAAACAATATTTCAAGTTGTTTCAGTCACAAAACGCCTTCAGATAGAGAAGGGAAAGCAGAGAGAGGAATAGAAAATTGATGTATAAGAAAAACTGAGAGATAAGAAAACTACTTTGATGATAGGAAAGAACGGAAGCATTTCTGATGGTGACCACTGTCAATCAGCAGAACCTAGATAATTTATTAATACCATGTGCATGAAGTTCGTTAATGATGTCAAGGTTTCATTAGTGACATTCTAAACAGTACAGAAGTAAAACATTTTAACTTAAGTCTATCAGACAAACAGAAATTAAAACTTAGTTTCGCACCCGCTAGATAATGAATGGATATGTAGTATCTTGAGATAATTTCTTAAGCGTTCTTGTTAACAAGTTCATAGTTCTTTTTATGAACTTTAAGTTATTTAGAAAATATGACAATTTAGGATTTGTAAAAAAAAACATATGTACATACATAAAAATAGAAAAAAAAACAATGAATTACCTATTTGTTGATGTATAAGGATTATCCATATGTGGAATTAAACACTTTTGCCCACTTTTATCTAAATTTATTAAATGTGTACTATTTTCGGTAGATGAACAAATCAGTGATGAATTTTGAATTGAGTTCTGCGTCTTAGGATTATCGGGTAATCCACCTTTGAAGCCTAATTGAAATGTATCAAAAATTGCATGAATATATAAAGTACTGAATGAGATCAGTCTAATAAGTTTCACAAAACTAATCTTGCGTATGGCAACTTGAACTGGTGAACACATGTACCAAGTTCTACGTTGTAACTGACTTGTTTTCATGTATCATTCACTGATAAATTTTAAACAATCAGTGAGTTTTATAAATTAATATAACGAGTATATGTTTCGCAGTAAACTGATCACTTTTAGCATTATAAGTATTATTGAATTATTTCTACTTTATCTATCAAATTTTAACTCGCCCACTCATCTGCTAGGTTTTACTAGAAACCTCAATTATCTGCAAAGTAGAACCTGGAATATTTGTGTTTCGATTCAAATCGCCACAACTCATTAGCACATCAAAATGAAAGTCATAGTAGCATAACTAATAGTTAAATCAGTGGTAGTAAGAAAAAGACGTGAATATAGAATACAACACATGGAGAAAAAATTAGGTTGTGGAAAAAAATAGGGTGATTCTTAGGTGTCCGACAATTATGGAAGCTCATATTTTAGACACTAATGGTCAAAATAATATTGTAATGGTTATCACGAGTGGATTTTAGTCCTTTCCCATATGCTATGACAAACGATGATGATCCCCAATCAGATAGCATTACATCAAGTTCCCAGACTTTATCTGAAACACAAGTCAATCAGATTGCTAACACTGGACCACCATTTTTAAAGACCTTAGAAAGCAATCAATCTGGATTCGCTGCTCTTCGTCGCGTCAGACTATCTATAGCTTTTCAAACTACAATAAGCGTAGAGGATGTCTTGATTTCTCACTGAAGCTGCCTGGAAATAGTGGGTAGCAGTAAAGTAGCTGAAGGCCAACTGAATTGTTCTTTGAAGTGGTCCGCCCATCATACTAAGCGTCCGGATTGAAGGCAATAAAAAGTCTAATCTATTATGGAAATTTTTTACAAACACTAAACTTATCAATCCCGGTTTCCCTTATTGGTCTGAAAAGCTGTTTAGTGCTACTTAGAACTGGAAACCTATATTTGCGTGACAGTGACTAGTGCTGGCCTTTGATATTTATATAATCAACATTAGTTCATGACGAAATATATCTTAAGATGACTGATACACTTACTCAACAATATATTGTACTAGGTCACTTAATTCACGAGAAAATGTTAGATAATGAATTCGAATATGTACCATCACATTTCATTTAGTCATTACAATGAATGATTTTACTAATGTTATATTCCATGAGGTGACTAAATAGTTAGTTCCAGGTTCGTATACTAAGCTATGAAGTATACAACACTGTTGATATTAATCCAGTAGACGTAAATTCGTTCGGACAAATGGGTCAATGGTTTAGGAGATGAAAACTTATCATTCACAAATGTATGCAAAATAAATTGGATCTCTACATATTTATATTTATAATTTGAAATCAATTCATCCACAGTGGCTAAAGACTTTACTAGACATGACTCAGAACAGAAACCAGCGACGATAATGCTGAAGTTATTTACTAGACCCTACAAAAAAGTGTGATGAGTTTCTTCGGTTAAAAAAAACTCTTTCTAGTTGCAATAGCATAACACCCTTGTTCTCTTGCTGGATTTTATCTGTTTGATTATAACTGTTTGTCTTCACTTACCACTCTACAACATTATCTTTTTTATTGTAGTATATATGACCTTGGTACTCATTTATAGCAAACTTTGTGTTTAAATAAATACAAAATTATACTGGAAGATTAGGTCAGTAAAAGAATGCCTTAGATTTCTATCTTCGCGTGTACATACTTTAAAAATCAGTGAGTAGCCTCTGAGATTTGAACATGTGCAGTTCTTAAGTGAAATCATGTTTACACAATGGTGTTATATATGTTACATAAGAACTAAATATTTAGCTATTGTTTGCTGATGAAGTAAACTAACACACAAAGATTATTCCTACCTACGAAACGTTACAAAGATCAAACTTTACATAAATACGAAATAGTCATTATGGGTAACATTATGACATTATTACGAAAGTAATATTATATGTATCAAAACAGATAAGATTGACTGTTAAGAGTTAAATCTCATCAATCCATTTGCTCTTCAGTATTAACATGGGAAGTCGATTCAATGTCATTACAATAAGACTTACTGCTAAATGCTGAAGAGATGCAATCACTAGTTGGTCCTAACATCTGTTGATCAATCAGCAGAAATGGAATACGCGACCTCTTGCTTATAGCTTGGAAAACCAAATTCCCATGCTCTACGAATAGACATCCATTAATACGACACCCTTCTAGTTCTGTATATTGTGCTGAACTTGAATTACGAATATCCATAGTAGAAAAAAACTCCTCCTTTGACGTGGAATGATTTTTCGTAGCGTCAGCATGTCGAAGTAACGTTGCGACATGTGATTTCGCTGGAGCACAAGAACGTTTTGGCAACGTGATTAGTGGAGATCCTGTAGATTCAAAATTGCATTCATTCTCTACACAGTGTACTGGAGACGTAGATATAGCTCTAAAATCATTTAAACGGATGTCTCTTGTTTGATTTAGGTGCGATTTTCCAAGCCAAATGCCACAGAGTTCAGCAGGATGGTGATTTTCTAAACCCGATGTGTGAATCATATCTTTTGCACAAATATCATTGTAAGCAGACCCACAGAAGCGACAGTGCCAAGTTTCTGAATTTCTCTGAAGAATAGAATAGCCACCTGGGGTATCTATTAGTGAATTTATGGCACCCATTATTAATAATCTAGGAAAAAATAAAAGAGAGAAACAAATGATTCTGGAAATTAAGTACATAATTTAACTAGATTTTCATATTTAAAACATTTACGTAACTTCATTCACTTTCATATTCCTTCGGTCCTGCTAAATCATCCTCAATATTTTTGGTCATGTATCTATACTTCAGTGAAGCTGAAACTAAATCAGCGTCACCAAAGCTATAGTTAATCAATAGCAACTGAGTCTTTGACTCAAACGACCATTATATCAGTGTATATCGAATAAGGCCAGGTTCTATGTTGATTGTTGATTGATATCGAATAAGATATTTACTGTCAAAAATGTATAGGGAATGGTGAGATTCATTGTTTACTTAGTAAACGATGGACTAGGTGCTGTAATTAACGATTACAAATTTGAATATAAAATGTAAACGATTAAATATGAAACAAACGAGTAGATTAGAGTGGCATGTATGTATGCACAACATTGAATCTGGCACATGTGCATCACTCTAAGTTGTCACACTTCAGTAGTACAACAAGATGAACGTCAGATTAGTAGAAGTAGGAATTGTTTCAATAGTAGTAAGGAAAAAGCGTGGACATATAGAAAGAAAGGAAGAATTAGTTCGTGGAAAGGTATAAGACAATTTCAAGCTGACGATTTGAGAGATGATAAAGAGTGGATGCACCTGAGCCGCTGTGACTGATTCTGAGCCATGTGACCCAAAGTCTCCAGCTGTCGTTTACGACATAGGTTGAAAAGGGGTTGGAAAGGTTTTATTAGTGTGAATTCATGAATAAAAAATAATTCTGAGTATTATATTAATGAAATTATTTGTGGAGAGCAATATCAATTACTAAGATCTTTTGAGATACAATTTAAAACAGATAAATCAAGACGATTTATTTGATATGGAATTAAACTTTCATTGCATACTATAGAAATGTAAACCTTGTACTAACCGAGATGATACAAGAAGCGCAAATAATAGGGAAAGAATAATTAATATATAAACAGTTACATTCGAAATTTTTCATATAATTTTTTTACATGTAGAAGGAAGCACAAAACAACGTCAACATTGCTGTTAGCGTTAGTTTTGTAAGAAAATCTGTTAACAGTTAAGTTATCTATGGCCAAGTTCAGATGTCATTGAAATTTCACGACAAGCACTATTCTAATGCAAGCATACTTCAACCAACACTGCTACTTACTAAATTGACTTCATCCTTTTCAAATAGCTCTGTTAGTAGAAAACAAATGTCTGGGAGCTACTAACTTACAAAAGTAAGCTGCATTAAGCTCTAAAAAGCATTTCTGCATCTAAAGAACGATCCTTATATGCGGAAAGAATTAATAGAACACGAGGAACTAAGGGATATCAGTTTGAAGGCTAATCGTTGCAGGTGCATGCAGGAAAAACGTTTATTAAGGTGTAAACACCTGACGTTTAGTAGTCAGGCAGATGCCGTCATGGCAACAAATATGATCAGAGCGAAATAGATGATTTTAGCTACCACTAGGCGACCTCGACGATTCCTAAAGGTTACCTATCAAAGTAAAAATGCACAGCTTAATCACAATCTAACAGTTACTACTACCATGTGGTGGTCGGGCGTATCTGTAAGACAACCCAATCAGGATATACTGGCTAGGATGAGCGTTTATTAAGGTCTTACCATGCCAGACAAGTCAGTTAGAGGGCGGCTAGCGGTATGACGCAGCACTGTGGTTAGCTCATAAAAAATGGACAAATAACATCACTGTTTCCTCATACACAAAAGACGAGGTTAGAAAAGGTCGATCTTATAAATGTACACCAAATTATTCCACAAATTTTTATCTATAGTCGTAAGACCTTAACAAGTATAGGGCTAACACATCAAAAACTACTCACGAAAGAGCCATGTGTAACCGGCCTCAAGCACTTATCCCTTGAAAACTACGATCACATTCACAGGTTAACGACTAAACTTAACAGTTCTAGTCATAGGCACTTCAGATATTTGCAGATGCTGACTCGCAAGAAGTAAGTGGGGCTTGTAAGACTGCATCATAATTCATGGGATATAAAAGATCGTAATACTTCCAATCCTGACCAAAGCTGCTACCTTAATGTGGTGGTCGCGCTTGCCTATAGTGATGACCCAACCAAGCTATACTGGCTGGCACGCATGTCCCTCTAGGTCCACTCATGCCAGGCAGGTCTGTTGAAAAGCGATAAGACTAAAAGCAGTAACTTAAGATCTGAGGGGGAAGTCGTACTGATGATTGCAGCGGAGTGTGACAGAAGAAAGGTGTTTCCCTAAAATAACCAGCATCTGCACCGATGCTGCCTTGCCACCTAAAAAAGGGAGGGGTTGAAAAAGGTTAACACTAAAAATGTCACACCCCGCCTTATTCTACAGATTTCCGTTTCTGGCAGTAAGGCCCTATAAAGAACGGAGCTAACAATTCAAAAACTTCCCATAACAAGGTTGTGCGTGATCGGCCTCAAGCAGTTGCCACTTGGGCTCTAAGATCACTATCCCAGGTCACTATAACTAACGCGAACCTAGTTTCCTTTACAGGTACCTCAAGAGGTAGCGTCCTTCCATGGTGTGGGCAGCCAGAAAGTGACAACGCCCTCATACCTCCAGCGCCACACAAGACCATTTTGTTGGAGGTCAAATCCCACCATCAACTCTTAATAACTCTCTTGTTACTGCGATTAACCCTTCTTGCAAAACTTCATCACCTCACGCCTCTAATGCTAATGGTTTGAGTTCACGAAACGTTATTCCTGGTCTACTGAAACCTCGCACTAAACTACATATCGGAACTTGTAATGTTCGAACCTTAGGCCAAATAGGACAACAAGCATCCCTAGCTATGACCCTAGATTCTCGCTCCATCGATGTCTGCTGCGCCTCCGAAACGCGTATACGGGATCCAAGTACAATCATTCAATTGACCTCACTTTGTGAAGATAAAGAAGCCGTCCGGTTCATCCTTCGTGTTTCCGGAGACCCCACTGCTACCACTCGTGGCCTTGCTGGTGTAGGTATAGCACTAATTCCAGAAGCTGAACAGGCTCTCCTTGACTGGATTCCCATAGACAGTCGCTTATGCGCTGTCCGTCTAAACGGGACAGTAAGGACTCGGAAAGATAGGGACACGCGCCGTTGCCTCTCTGTTGTCTCTGCTTATGCTCCTACTGACTGCAGCTCAGATGAAGTAAAAAATGAATTCTACAGAAAGCTTTCAGACCTCCTTCGAAAAGCTAAGCGTACTGATGTAGTGATTATGGCTGGTGACTTTAGGTAGTAGGTAGATTAAACGAAACCGAAAGGCATCTGGGTGGATCCCATGGTATCGAGGTCCAACGAACAGATAATGGCGACCGTTTATTACAACTGTGCTCAGATAACCGTCTATTTCTCGCAAGCACTAACTTTAAACATAAGGAAAGACATCAGTTGACATGGCGGCCCCCACAGTCAACGTTGGACTCAAATAGACCACACTGCTATCAGCCACCAATGGAGAGGCTCGACAAAAGACTGCCGCTCATTTTGGAGCACATGTTTAGACTCAGACCACGCTTTAGTACGAGCGTCTATTAGTCTGCGTATCACTGGATGTTAAGGCCCACGGCAAAGATCTCCGTAAGAGTCCAACTAAATGATGAAAAAGTCAAGAATACATTTCAGGAACAACTCCCGACCGTGCTGCTACCTTGACGTGGTGGTCGGGCATGCCTATCGTGATGACGTAATCAGGCTATACTGGCTGGAACAGTCGTTCCTCAAGTTCTTACCATGCCAAGCAGGTAGGTTTAAGAGCTGTGAGACCAAAAGCAGCAAATATAAGGTCCGAGGACGAAGTCGTACTGTTGGCTTTACAGACGTGTGACGACAGTAAGGTGTTCTCCACAAACATCTAGCATAACAGCGATGCTGCCTTCCCACAAGGAAAGGGCAGAGTAAGAAAAAGCCAACCTTAAAAATGTGCACCTCACCTTACTCCACGAATTTAAGTTTCCGGCAGTAAGGCCTCAACAAGTACGGAGCTACAGCAACGAAAACCTCTCTCAAAAAAACCGCATGTGACCGGCCTCAAGTAGTTGCTTCTAATGTACTGCTGTCATGCTCCCAGGTCGTTCGGACAAACCCTAACACATTTCGCTTTTCAGGTACATCAAGAAGGACCTTTTCACAGTATGGGGAACTAAAAAAAGATAACCGTTCTCAAACTTTTAACAACTCACAAGATCACCACCATTTTAATCAAACTCCTACTTCTATTCCTAATATTTATCCTGCCCCCAACTTCAAGCCTAAATCCTTATCTTCAACTTACTCCTATGTCATTAGTGCTAACGATTCCGACCCACGAAATAACGTCCCAAGCATACTAAGACCACGCTCCAAACTTCACATTGGTGCATTCAATGTACGAACCCTGTGTCAAATAGGGCAACAAGCCTTCCCAGCTAGGACATTGGAATCCCGCGCCATTGATGTATGTTGCGTCTCCGAAACACGCATGCAGGATCCTAGCGTGGTCATTCACTTAACTTCACCTAGTCAAAGTGAACAACCTTCGCGATACACTCTTCGTTTATCTGGCGACTCAACAGCAACTTCTCGTGGGCTCGCCGGTGTAGGTATTGCGTTAAATATGGGAGCAGAGCAGGCGCTTCTTGAATGGATTCCTGTCGACAGTCGCCTGTGCCGTCCGACTAAATGGTTCAGTAAGAACTCGGAAAGATAGGGACACACGCAGTTATCTTTTCGTTGTTTCTGCCTACGCTCCCACCGACTGCAGCCTGGATGAAGTGAAAGATGAATTTTACAAAAAACTTTCTGAACTACTTCATAGGGCCAAACACTCAGATTTGGTAATCTTGGCTGGTGATCTTAACGCCAAAATAGGTAGCTTGAACCAATCTGAAAGACATTTAGGTGGATGCTTCAGTGTTCCAAATCAGAGAACGGATAACGGCGACCGTCTGCTGCAGCTTTGCTCAGATAATCGGTTATTTCTAGCCAACACGAACTTTAAGCATAAGGAGCAACATCGTTTAACATGGAAACCTCCTGGCCCTACTCAACGGTGGACTCAAGTAGACCATATCGCGATTAGTCACCGTTGGAGAGGCTCGATAGATAATCGCCGATCTTTTTGGAGTACATGTTTGGACTCTGACCACGCTCTAGTGCGAGCACGCGTTTGCTTGTGTCTTACCGGGCGAAGAAAAACTACCACAGGAAAACCTTTTAGAATTCAGTTTAGTAATGAAACAGCCAAGATTAAATTCCAGGAACAACTAAGGGATCACTTAGGCAATTATAAAGATGCATCCCGACTAGATACTGCTTGGCAAGATGTTCAAGCAGCTGTGGCATCTACAATGATATCTATCAAGGACTTAAATCAACATGTCAAGAAAAATCAATGGATCTCAATGGATTCTGTTGATTTAATAGACTCCCGAAGACTTATCCCATCGGGCTCCGAGCACGATGATGAGCGACTTGTAATCAGGCATAAACTGACGAAAAGTCTGCGAAACGACCGTGAGCAGTGGTGGGTAACGAAAGAAAAGGAAATGGAAAAGGCAGAGGCGATAGGTAACACTAGACAACTTTTCAAGCTAATAAAAGAAACCGGGGTTTAAAAATCCAGCGTTAGTGAGACGATTTCCTAAAAAGATGGAACGCTTATTAGCTCTCAGTCTAGACGTTTAGAACCATGGGCTGAACACTTCAAGGAACAGTTTAGTTGGCTTTTGGCTACTCTAGAACTTCCCACTATTTCGAGACAACCAGAATGGAAAGTCGACTTAGGTCCACCGACTCTTAGTCGTGTTAGAGAATATGGCGAACTGTCATCTGAACTTGTAACCTCAAGTGGTGTCCGTCAAGGCTGCCCACTTTCCCCATTTCTATTTAATTTCATAGCTGACATACTGTTGGGAATTACACCATCATCGTTTGACTTTTCAAGATTTGATCTCCTACCAGGAAATCCACTTATTGACTTAGAATATGCTGACGATATAGTCCTGTTTGGTGAAGACGCTGATAAGATGCCAAATCTTTTAATAGCAATAAACTCTAATGCAAGCATGTTCGAAATGCGTTTCTCCCCCTCTAAATGCAAACTATTGCTCCAGGACTGGTTTTCGTCAACCCCTAAAGTAAAGATAGGGAGCGGAGCAGTTGAGCATGTCGACCACTTCACGTATCTTGGAAGTCTGATTAGCCTTAATGGGTTAGTCTCTGACGAAATCTCAGTACGAATTCAAAAAGCTCGTTTGGCTTTTGCCAACTCCTATGGCGTAGACGAGATATTCGTCTCTCAACGAAAGGGAGAGTGTACTGTGCAACAGTCCGCTCTGTCTTACTGCATGGGTGTGAGACGCGGCCATTAAGGGTAGATGGCACTCGAAGGTTATTATTTTTTGACCATCGATGTCTACGAAACATCGCTCGCCTTAGCTGGGATCACCGAGTAAGTAATAACGAGGTTAGACGACGGGTGTCAGGCAAATATGGTAAATCAGTCGATGAGATTGTGAATCTTCATCGACTGAGGTGGTTGGGACATGTATGTTGAGTATGCCCAAACACCGTCTTCCTCGACGCGCAATGCTGGCTGATATAGGAATAGGATGGAAGAGAGTTAGAGGTGGCCAAACAAAAACATGGCATCAGTTCATGAAGTCACTGACTGCTGGTTTAAGTCGTGTCGGCGTCTGTAGACTACCTGGATGGGGTCCTCGCGATTACCGTAACCAGTGGCTAGAAACACTGAGTGACATGGCCCAGAATCGGTCACAATGGCGCAGATGTATTCACTCATTGTTCTCCCTTAAATCATGAGCTTTAACTTTAACTTTCGTTCTACGCTTCCTGAACCATATTCTATATGTTCACACTCCTTGTTACTATTATTATTTTATTTTATTGAAGTAACTTCGACTAATGGTGGTGGTGTTAATCTTGCAGTGCCATGGTGGTATGGTGACTTGAACCGATGCACACATATGCCAGGTTCTATGTTGATTATACATACATACATCAGGAACAACTAAAAAGCCAATTAGTAAGTGTAAGCTATACCCACCCCGAGTCAGCTTGGAATGATATCCAAAAAGCTGTCGAAACAGCAGTAATATCTACTAGTAAACTAAACCAAAAAGTTAGGAAAACTCAGTGGATTCCAGCTGTATCTACTGAACTGAGAGATGCTCGACAACACATCCCGTCTAGTTTTGAATACGATGAAAAGCGAAGGCAACTTAGACACAAGCTGGTTAAAAGCTTACGCAATGATCGTGAGTAGTGGTGGGTGGCTAAAGCTAAAGACAGGAAAAAGACAGCAGCAATAGGTAACAGTGGGCAACTGTTCAAACTTATCAAGGAAAAAGGTATCAGAAATCTGACTGTGAGTGAAATTATCTCAGATAAAGATGGGACCATTATTCATTGTCAATCCAGAAGGTTGGAGCTATGGGCAGAACGCTTTAGGGAACAGTTCAATTGGTCCTCAGAATCATCCCAGTTGCCCACCTTTCCCAGGCAAATTAATATTATTTCCATCCCCCAAGTCTTAGTGAGATTGAGGCTGTAGAGAATCTAAAGCGAGGGAGAGCAGTCAAGACCTTATGGGTTAACCCCTGAGATATTTAAGGATGGTGGTCTAGTTTTAGCAGTGAGATTAACCGGGATCTTAGCTAGGATCTGGGGATCGGACGTAATCCCATCTGACTGGTCTCGAACACTGATCGTCCCAATCTATAAGAAAGGACAGAAGTCCTCTTATGACAATTACCGTGGAATCAGCTTAACGAATATAGTGTCTAAAATATTGGCTTCAATCATACTTCGACGTCTAACTAATGCTCGTGAAGAGCAAACACGAGAAAATCAGGGTGGTTTGAGACATGGACGTGGTTGTATAGACCAAATATTCACACTTCGTCAGGTTCTGGAACATAGACACACTTTTAGACGCCCAACAATAGTTGTATTCCTTGACCTTAAGATGGCATTCGACTCTACTGATCGTATGGTTGTGGCAATGTCTGTCATTTAAAGGCGTACCAGTGAAGTACGTTAACTGTACACAAGCTTTCTACTCGAACACCACACGTCAAGTCAGAGCTTATGGCGATTTGTCGTCAGAACTGATTACCTCAAGTGGTGTTCGTCAAGGTTGTCCGCTTTCATCATTTTTATTTAATTTTATCATTGATATACTTTTAGAGTTAACATTGTTATCGTCTGACTTCTCCGGGGTTGACCTCCTTCCAGGAGATAAACTTACTGACTTAGAATATGCAGATGATAGAGTTCTTCCAGGTGGCGATACTGATAAAATACAAAATTTTTTGACTACCTTAAACATGAATGTAAGGATGTTTGGGATGCGATCCTCCCCATACAAATGCAAAATGATGCTTTAGGACTGGTATCATTCAGCGCCGAAGTTAGTGATAGCGAAGCACAAATATTTTTGGTGTAGTGGACTACTACTACTACTACTTATTACTAAGACGTATCGTTAGCATACATTGGAAGGGTACAAAGATTCAATTAAGGATAGTTTAAAATTGATCTAACAATATTAAATTACTCTATGCATGTTCAATAACTACTTTTCAGCAGGCAGGATTATAGAATAGAGAAAAATCAATGAGATGGCGACCTTTACATCCCAAGGTCATTAAGCACAGTTTAGTAGACAATATTCACGTTTCATTGCATACTCCCTAACTTCGAGGAAGAAGTTATCGTTATCTATATGCAGGAGAAGAGTTCATTTCGTAGAACGAGTTTATGTGATTGTCGTGAGTCTGTGAATCTAGACAAATGCTTAGAGAAGAGCGACGAACTGACATTTCTATGCCACAAATGTTAGCTCAAAAAATCTCTTAGACTTAGTTCATTTTTCACGCGTTCCAAAATTTCTCTGTAGCAGATAATGGTTCTAGTAATGCAGTGGTTATTGGAGACACCTGTAACAGCTTCTGCAGCCATGGCGGATGTTACCGAAGTTACATCTGTACAGTGGTATCAGTACTGTAGAGATGTGTGCTGGGGGAAATTAGTGAGAATACGAATGTCTATGGGATGTGTTGGTAAAATTGTCGAGATCGATGAAATGGTTCTTAGAAAGCGGAAATATAATCGGGGACACAGCATACATACAGTGTGAGAAGGTAGTTTTTACATTATAATATGTAGGTTTTACAAAACCTACATTAGATATTTGGTATTCGGGATTGACATCTAGGAAAAGGACACCTCGAAAGAGTTTCTGATCTGAAAAAATCCACCTTAATTCCGATTATTAGGAAGTATGTCCAACGTGGAACAACAATTTATGCCGATGATTTAAAGCCATACAAGTGCCTATGAAGACTTAGATAGTCATCGAATCGTCGTGCACAGCTGACACTTTGTGGATCCCTTAACATGAATTCACACGAATAACACAGAAGCCATGTGGTCTAGATTGAGAAATTATCTTCACAATTATAAGGAAACCCGTGGAAAAATGCTATGTAGTCATATGGACGACTATTTATGTAGAAGTTACTTTGATTTTAAAAGTTTACAGCCCTTAGATAATTTTGAAACATGCATTAATCATGTAAAATTATTGTACACATTTCAATAATATTTTATTTTGGAAGATTTTTCTAATAATAAAATCATTCCATCCTAAGTCGCTTTCATGTTGGTTAATTCCAGCCTAGCTAATATTAAGGTCCTCCCTATCCTATAGTTCTGCCTGTCAGCACAAACATGATATAAAAAAAGCGAAATAACCTAAGCCGTTTGCTACGAACTACAGTAAAATTAATTAGCGCCCATGTCCTGATGACGAGGTAGTGGCTGTAGGATGACAAATTAGCAACCACACCTCTCGTACCTGTATGTGCATGTGCAATTCTAAACGCCACAGTTGGCAGCCCACACAGTAACTCAACTTGTGACAGAAAAGACTTATAGCAGTCTTAGAGCAGCACATTGACATATGCCAAATCGTGCAATTCTAGATACGTTCAAAAACGGTAAAATTGTTTTATTGACTGTTTACAAAAGACTACGGAATAATGAGAATGAGCGGAGCACTCGAAAATGAGTAGATGTTAGGAACAGAAAGAAAGCCTAGTGGTTACTGTTGAGACATCATTCGGAGAATAAATTTAATGGTTGTCTCAGTCTGCACGTGTGTGCGCAAATAAAACGTTAATTGTCGTCAACTTTTACTAAGTAAAAACAGACTTCAGAAAAGGAAATGTCAAACGTTTTAATCAGTAAAGTCTAGGATGAAAAACTTGTTTTAGTTTACTCCTATGGAATATCTATGACGTTTGTATTAACCTAAACACAAATCTACGATGCAACTAGCGAAAATATAACTGTGGAAGTAAACAGAGTTTTACATTACAAAATCTTACTGATTACAATAAATTAATCACTTCCGTTACATAATTGCCAATCGTTTTGAAAAACCGGGTAAGGGGAAAATTAGGCAGCAGTGAGTTAAAACATATGCAATGTCCAATATAATTGTAGTGAGGTTTTAAGAAATAACTTAGTCTTTTGACTCACATTCTGTTATAAGGATGTAATTTAGAGTCTTTTTTAGTTTATATTTACTGCGTAATGCTCTTTTGGCAATTAATTTGTGGGACGTGAGGCTCGAAACTATGTGGTAATGTTTCAAAGCAGCTAGATTGAAGCGGCCAGTAACTAGTAAACATTTAGACTGTTTAAAAGTTGTTAGTGAATCGAACTTTGTAAAATTTTAATGCAAAGGGTTTGAGATATGGGAATTAATATGTAGGTTGTTATACAAGGGAAAAAAGTAAGGTGAAATAATAAGACATTTCAACAAATAAATAGACATAACCAAGTAAGTTAACGGAGAGCAGTATTAATGATATTAGGATTATTATGAAGTTTGCTACCGGCTTCTCCAGATAAATCACTGTATTAAATTATCTACACTAAATTCTTACGACTGAGGAACTGCTAGATTCTAACAATATTATTGCCACTCTTCAGTCAACCAATTGCTTCCTTAATCGAGTAATAATGTTGAAGTTTCGTAAACCCAAGTAAAATAGTAATATTTCATCACGAAAAAACGTTTACTTTACCACAGTCGATAACAAGACGTGATCTGGAAGTACAATAAAATATACACACTGAAAATGAGTCAAACAACTAGCTCTCGCCAATATTACAAAAAAATTCATCAGTTCGAAACAGTGTCTCTCAATAAATATATTCGGCCAATCGAAACAAGTTTAATAGTGTCAGCACCCTGGCTTTTGTGAAATTTTTTCATCAGGAAGGGAGTCTGTGTCTCGACCTGCAAACTGAGTCAGATTTTCAAAAGACTGGGCCAGAAACAGACAAACAGTTACGAACATGTAAAAACGTACGTGTAAAAACACCAAAACACAACTGCGAATGTATCAGATTCTATATACACTGATAATATTAAAAGCTGAAAATGCAGAAACCATAAGACGAACAAACCCCACCGACTTCTTCGCCGAAAACTAACGAAAAACTAACATACAAACACTGTGAACGACTAAATTAACAGAAAATTTGTCGCAGTTTCATCACTATTAACGCCCCATGCTCAGATGTTTCTGACACTTCTTTATACTTAAATTGAAGTGATGCTGATAATAGTCCATTATTAATGATTACTGTTAATGTGGATCGCACCTAAAATAAAATGTATTTTACGATGATTTCGTCACACAAAATATTTGGCTTCGTTCGAGAGAGTCCACTTCATCATAAGTGACTGAGTTTCACATTTTACTGTCTTATATACGCAATTGAGGATCATGATATACATTATGTAGTCCGAGTTAAACAAATCCATGGTGTGCAGTCTGTTTTCCTTTACATTGACAAACGTAGGTTAAGGATGCTTCGCATTGAAAATGGAGATATTACTAATCTCCTAACTTTATGTTATGTTTTGACGTTTGTAATGCTTTTTAATAAATAAACGCTTTTAACGCCCAATTCGCTACGTTCACTTCTATTTGCTTTGTCATATTGAGTCAATTTTGAGATAAGTCCCCAGTGTGGAAATCAAGTTGCCAGTTTGATTGTTTGCACTGGACCTTTGAAAACATCGCATGTTGCATTTTCGTCTATATCCGCACAAAATTTGCCATTAGGATTTTTATTTTGCCTACACCAAAGTCATCCTCATTTACAAATTTTAGGTTGTTTGAGTTCACTTTAGTAGTAAGTATTCATCGGCGAGAATAACATTTCAGCATAAATCATGTTATTCATACTATCCAAGTATTAGCAGTATAAATATATATGGTTCATCAGGTTAATTTTCAGTTGAATTAGCGTCGAGTCATTAGGCGTGTGGACTTAACAGCATCTAGTTAGCAACGAACATTAGAATGGATATCATTGTTAAATAGCTATTCGTCAAATCCCAAATGATACGACTTTTCAGTGTGGTACTTTTAAACAATAAAGAAACAAATCAACAAAATATAAATGGCTGGTGTGAACAGAACGATAATATGCAATCCACTATTAATTATGGGGTGGAAAATGTTGCTGATAGGAGTTACGTTGGAGCCCGACGTAGTCTTAATGCATTTTTGGGCACCTGGAGTAATATGCTGTCGTAATTTCTCGTCGCCTTTCTAATCCCTTCCGAAGCAGACATTTGGTTTCTTGCACATACCTGCACGACACGTGAACGGAAACGTTCATACGTGCCACGTGCTTATGGAACCATTCGCACTGGGCGAGGTGACCGGTGGACAGTAATACACTCCCTCGTCCAACATTCACTGTTACACAAGATGTCTGCAAATTACAAGTACAATAAACTAACACACCTAAACGTATCATTGGTGACAGAAATGCACCAATGATATGTGGACAGGGTAGGCGGTACACACAGTAAATCCAACAGGGACATGTAACTTGGCTCCGATAAACATAACACTTGTGTCCAACTTCTGTAGAATCCACAGGAGATTATGCAACACAATGTTGGTTGAAATGACGACACTTCTGACTCGAAACAACTTTACAGGCTGTAAAGGGTGTCAGGCGTTGTAATATTATTATCAGCCATTCATAAACCTAAGTATAATTATCAAATTTGTTTGCAACTTACATCGTTCTTATAGTCTTCACAAAGCATCCAATTACCTTTGATTTATTTCCGCTGTGTACTATGGTTAATCCACCTCTATATTTTCCAAAAAGTCATTTGTATGGGATCGTTCTTCTGCAAATAATGCTTTTTCTACCTGTGTTAATTTTCTACTTCGTTATCGGTGTTGTTCCCCATGCATATAGAACACATATTGTGGGAGGCCGTCCAATATTTTCAGGTCTTCAACCAGTACCGGCTGTGTAGTCTATAAAGTTGATAACACTCACTTCCAAAACCTTAATACTTATTTAAAATAATACAAGTTACTCTTTATAGCTACGTGTGTAAGCCATTCCGTACAAATAATTTTCAAAGGAGGGTTTGGTAACTACATTAAGAAAGGTTCGGATGAATAGAGTAAACTTACTTTATTTCGAAGACCTTGACAAACATAGAATAAGCATAAAATAATATTACACAAAAGTAATTGTTCATTTATTGTACCCAGTTGTCTGGGTGCATAATCAAATGCAAAAATCATTAAATGTGACGTTTAACTAATAATGAACTTCATAAGCTGAACAGTTTCCACCACATCGGCTCTTTATTCCCTTCGTGTAAACGCGAGTAAACTGTTATCTCTCTTCCAAAGCTATAAGTTGCAACTAGCTGATAAAAAGGCTTCCTATAAGATACAGTTGCATATTCGGACGAAATAATCACCCCATTCAGGTCAACTGATTCTGGAAATTTGTGGTAGAGTTAAACTATATCGTCTATTTCAAAAGCGATCTTAGGAACAAACCCATTACTATCACGAAGGACATGGACTCGCCCTATCTGCCTGGCACTTTGTACGAGATTATCCATGGAGCTGATTCCTGCTTAACTAAAATTTAAATCAACATAGAACTTACGTTCATTGAGCCGTGTTTTCAAGTTTCTTATATCATTATACGTAATAACTTTGCCCACTTGTTCGCAAACCAAATCGATGACTCGCCGGACATCGGTTTTGCCCAACAAATGGTTGAACAATATACTTTTCCTCATCAGACAGTCTACATCTAGATCAAACTGCGGCCACAAAATAGGCAGGGCACGGACGATTATGCGTGCTTTCGAGAGATATAATTTCATACTCCCTCTTTCAACGACATACTGTACTTTTAATCTAGATTGAGAGTCTAAATATCTACATCTGGAATGACATTAGGATTGTAGGGACAAATGGAAGTACCCCATGTTACTCGTACCTGCACCCCGAGTGAGACGAGGGGTTTCCAAAATGCAGTAATAGACTGCAAACTTATTAATGTAACTGCTTGAAGTTACAAAATATTATGTGTTGGCCTTCTGAAATATTGGTTACCATGGTTTAGCATCGCTTACGACCATAAAATTAATTAATGTCTGCTGAAACTGTATCTATGTAGAAAATATCATTCATGACGTATTTCGCCCAAAAATCTCACGAACGTCGCAATATTCACTATGCAAATAAATAGAACTAGTACTTAGCAAGCTACTAACAGGGATCATCTATGTACTAGTACAATAAGATATCATAAAAAAAATCAAAAGACGACTTACAGTAATGGGTAGTATTGCAATTTATCAACACTCAGTTGGACATATACTTAGATAAGACAATGCAGTGTCCGACAACCTAAATTCTGATTGGTTGATGAGGTATCATTTGATTGCATTAACTTTCTGACATTATAATTATTGGATACAGCATGACTAACTGAATTTAGACAAAATGAGACTGGGTCTAGGCAGTATTTTGTCTGCACACAAACATTATTACATAGTTCAGATCCAAATATATGTATATGCGTTTGCACGGTCAGGAAAACCTAAAATTAAATCAACATAGAACTTACGTTCATTGAGCCGTGTTTTCAAGTTTCTTATATCATTATACGTAATAACTTTGCCCACTTGTTCGCAAACCAAATCGATGACTCGCCGGACATCGGTTTTGCCCAACAAATGGTTGAACAATATACTTTTCCTCATCAGACAGTCTACATCTAGATCAAACTGCGGCCACAAAATAGGCAGGGCACGGACGATTATGCGTGCTTTCGAGAGATATAATTTCATACTCCCTCTTTCAACGACATACTGTACTTTTAATCTAGATTGAGAGTCTAAATATCTACATCTGGAATGACATTAGGATTGTAGGGACAAATGGAAGTACCCCATGTTACTCGTACCTGCACCCCGAGTGAGACGAGGGGTTTCCAAAATGCAGTAATAGACTGCAAACTTATTAATGTAACTGCTTGAAGTTACAAAATATTATGTGTTGGCCTTCTGAAATATTGGTTACCATGGTTTAGCATCGCTTACGACCATAAAATTAATTAATGTCTGCTGAAACTGTATCTATGTAGAAAATATCATTCATGACGTATTTCGCCCAAAAATCTCACGAACGTCGCAATATTCACTATGCAAATAAATAGAACTAGTACTTAGCAAGCTACTAACAGGGATCATCTATGTACTAGTACAATAAGATATCATAAAAAAAATCAAAAGACGACTTACAGTAATGGGTAGTATTGCAATTTATCAACACTCAGTTGGACATATACTTAGATAAGACAATGCAGTGTCCGACAACCTAAATTCTGATTGGTTGATGAGGTATCATTTGATTGCATTAACTTTCTGACATTATAATTATTGGATACAGCATGACTAACTGAATTTAGACAAAATGAGACTGGGTCTAGGCAGTATTTTGTCTGCACACAAACATTATTACATAGTTCAGATCCAAATATATGTATATGCGTTTGCACGGTCAGGAAAACCTAAAATTAATTGGCCGTCAAGTTGCAATATGCAGCATGAACTTGTAGCGGTAAATAATCCTCATGATAAATAGTTGCATAGGCCCCCCAACATTGATGCCGACCATGTTTGTTTTGGCGGACACGACTTGTTAAAGACGCTCGGTTACGCATCACTACCAGATCACGACACGACGCGCCGTGGGTAACAACTAGTTCTCTTTTCAGCCAGCCTATCCTACTGTCCCTCTACTTACAATCAAATATAAGTTTGCTACATCCTTTATTGCCTTCTGATTTATTCTCATTCGTAAAAGTGGGTTTAATCGTCAGAAGTTGCTCTGATTATACCACAAACGTAACTTGTTCTTATACTGGGCGTACTTCATACTCGATCTCTATTAAACAAACTAAAAAAATACAAAAATCTGCACTGCTGCCTTTTGTAATAACGCATCAACAAACTGGGGTGCGAACTTGGATTTAGCTCAATTTCACTTTGCAAATGCTCTTAGTTATTTACGTTCGATTCCTTCATTTATTAAAGTATTGACACCTAAGTGTTGCAGTTTGACATTATGTGAACACATCAGGAACCTTTAATCGCCGAAACTAAACTTTGCTGGAGAACTCGAAACATTCAGTGAGTATCATATTAACTATTTTAATATGATGTACTTAGTCTAGTTTAAAATACTTACATTGGGTCGGTTGACTGTAATTATCTATGCGGCCTTTATTGCTAGTAATCTATAATCTGTCGGATTAGTTCGTAGAGAGTTGATATGTGTATGTGGACTTAATATAGCTCGAGCACTATCCACAGAAACATATGCTTAAAAGTGCCGTTACTCTTTACTCTGTCGCTAAGACGCGTAGAAAAAATTGTTGAAAGAGGTAACAGCTATTTGGGAGAGAAAATATAACAGAGGTAGATCTCTGAAAACTGAATGGGTTAGTACCAATTATTTCAATCTTACTGGTAGGTTTTTGGTATTTACGATCAAACGTTAGGAAAGGGACACTTTTAGTATGTCCCAGATCGATCTGTGAGGACCCTGATGTCAATAGTCTATACGTAACTTCTACTGGGATCGGCAATCTATGTTGAGGACTGGAGAGTTAATAGGACTCTTAGTGAACTTGGATCTGTTTACCATGTTGTTCTTTACGAAAGACAAATTGAAGACCTGAGTACTGGTTTTTACACATAAAACATCAAAGGATACTGGTCACGTTTGAAGGATTCTCTTAGACTATATAAAGGCAATGAAAACAATATGATATGGTGCCAAATAGGTGAATTCTTATATCCTACATATTATGAATCCAAACTCAATGATTCCATCTACATCCTTCAGAAGTGCATAAATCATAAAGATTTGACTTCTGTGTAACTCTTTCAAAGATTTTATAATTTTTCATAATAAATTATGGTTTTTCTACAAGTACCTTCTCATTGGTAAAAGGGGCTTCAAAGTTATTTATCTCAGTACAAGTTCGCCTGTAAATTTAAATTTTACTAAAATTACAGAATTGAACTTTGATTTTACTACGGTCGTATACGCCTGAATCAATTCAGTTTATAAACATAAGTAAACGTGTTACGAAGCAATCTATTAGCTATTAAATTACGAATAACAACGTCATCATACAAAATCGCAGTCAAAAAATTAATTTGAGCATTTGGATTCAAATAAGAACTGGACTTTGAAGTCAGGGCTGCTGAGTACGATAGTTTTTCAAATTCGCTAGTAACATTTTATTCCACCATAAACAATGGCGGACTGTTTTGGTTTCAAGGTCGCGTGCTTGTTTGAATCTAGACGCTCAATATAATTATTTGACTGCAATTTTTACTGATGACATTGTTATTTGTAATCCAAAAGCTCTTAAATTGCTTCGTTACAGGTTTACTTATATTTTTAAACAGAAAGCACTTAGTCATACCCGACTGTTGTACGATCAAACTTCAGTTTTGCCATGCTAGCTAACATTGTATCAATTAATTTAATTGTAGGAGCATGCCATTATTCAGCGGTCATACTTAATGTCTGTGCATTGAAGTTTTCGTGGTCTTTAAAGCTTTGAGTCAACTGTCGTTTGTGCGCTGACTATCATTTATGCGTGTTTGCAAAACTTTGCTGTTAACTGACAAGGAGTTAATATTATGGTTCCACAATCATCACTAGGTTGGACAATGTCTCTCTTTATGCTTAAAATTTGTGCCTGCTAAAAATAAGCCGTAGTTCGAATATAATAGCATTAGACGCTTTCTATTATCAATTCTTTGGGCTGAGATTCCAAGTGATCCACCTGTTTTTAAGACTGATTTTGCCTGCCGACTTGAGCATTAGAATTCCCCTTTTCTTTCGTTACAAGATTCAGATCGTGGTTTCAGGAAATCTAGGATAGTACTTAAAGAGCTCAAATAATTAGTACTAGTGACAAGCATGGGGGGAATGTGGTCGGAGGGGAATTAAGGATGAAGAGTGAAAGTAATGGGAACATAAGGAGGAGAATGAGAGTGATTATAAACAGGGTAGTTTTGAGTGTCTTTAGAGGTATCAAGGTGATTGTCGCCTTTTGGTTTCCTGAAGAATAATATGGATTAGAGAAGGTCTTAATGACCCGACTGTGGCCGCACTGCCTAAAAGATAACTACTTGAAACTGGTCACACGACCTTTTCACAAATGGTTTTTGTTGGGTTAGCCCAGTCCGAACAGGCTTTACTACTGGAGACGAAAATTCATGGAATAAGGCGAGATGTAAGTTTTTGGGCTGATCGTTTCTTACCTCACTCTTTTGTGAGGAGGCAGTATCGCTGTCAAGCTGGTTGCTCAGGGGAGGGGGACACCTTACTGCCACAATACCTTTGCACACTCAATAATTCGTCTTCGCCTGCGGACCTTAGATTTGCTGCTTTTAATCTTTCCGCTCCTCAACCAACCTGCCTGGCATGGTAGGACCTGATGGAACGAATGTTTCAACATAATATTACTCTACTGGTTCTTCACGACAGGCAAGCCTGTCCGCCGCGTCAAGGTAGCAGCGATTTTTGGGACCATTTATGAGGCGTTTATTTCAAACTCCGAGGACACGATAATTAAAGTATGGACACCTAAGTGTTGCAGTTTGACATTATGTGAACACATCAGGAACCTTTAATCGCCGAAACTAAACTTTGCTGGAGAACTCGAAACATTCAGTGAGTATCATATTAACTATTTTAATATGATGTACTTAGTCTAGTTTAAAATACTTACATTGGGTCGGTTGACTGTAATTATCTATGCGGCCTTTATTGCTAGTAAAGCTAACATTGTATCAATTAATTTAATTGTAGGAGCATGCCATTATTCAGCGGTCTACTTAATGTCTGTGCATTGAAGTTTTCGTGGTCTTTAAAGCTTTGAGTCAACTGTCGTTTGTGCGCTGACTATCATTTATATGCTGTTGTGCAAAACTTTGCTGTTAACTGACAAGGAGTTATATATGGTTCCACAATCATCACTAGGTTGGACAATGTCTCTCTTTATGCTTAAAATTTGTGCCTGCTAAAAATAAGCCGTAGTTCGAATATAATAGCATTAGACGCTTTCTATTATCAATTCTTTGGGCTGAGATTCCAAGTGATCCACCTGTTTTTAAGACTGATTTTGCCTGCCGACTTGAGCATTAGAATTCCCCTTTTCTTTCGTTACAAGATTCAGATCGTGGTTTCAGGAAATCTAGGATAGTACTTAAAGAGCTCAAATAATTAGTACTAGTGACAAGCATGGGGGGAATGTGGTCGGAGGGGAATTAAGGATGAAGAGTGAAAGTAATGGGAACATAAGGAGGAGAATGAGAGTGATTATAAACAGGGTAGTTTTGAGTGTCTTTAGAGGTATCAAGGTGATTGTCGCCTTTTGGTTTCCTGAAGAATAATATGGATTAGAGAAGGTCTTAATGACCCGACTGTGGCCGCACTGCCTAAAAGATAACTACTTGAAACTGGTCACACGACCTTTTCACAAATGGTTTTTGTTGGGTTAGCCCAGTCCGAACAGGCTTTACTACTGGAGACGAAAATTCATGGAATAAGGCGAGATGTAAGTTTTTGGGCTGATCGTTTCTTACCTCACTCTTTTGTGAGGAGGCAGTATCGCTGTCAAGCTGGTTGCTCAGGGGAGGGGGACACCTTACTGCCACAATACCTTTGCACACTCAATAATTCGTCTTCGCCTGCGGACCTTAGATTTGCTGCTTTTAATCTTTCCGCTCCTCAACCAACCTGCCTGGCATGGTAGGACCTGATGGAACGAATGTTTCAACATAATATTACTCTACTGGTTCTTCACGACAGGCAAGCCTGTCCGCCGCGTCAAGGTAGCAGCGATTTTTGGGACCATTTATGAGGCGTTTATTTCAAACTCCGAGGACACGATAATTAAATATGGAAACACCAACTTGCTTAGTCTTCCTCCACTTTTCTTATTGTGAAAGCTGAATCTAAAGTTTTTTTAAATCCATCAGGTCCATACTTATTTCTCATGATCAACCTTTTGGTAATCTTCTTCGTATCTTTTACCAATTTTTACATGATGATATGACTTAGACCGATACACTTTTATGCCAAGTTCCGAGTTACTTGTTACTGATTGCTTCATAGTCACAGAGAAATACAAACTGTGCTACGACATAGTCATCAGACACTAGCTTACAAGGTCTGATGTGGCTACCAAAGTTATTGAAGTAATTTGACTATTCTAGTCTGTCTTTAGTCTAGGTGCTGATGCCTCCAGTCTTGAAGCAATGTCTCTTGCTTAGAGAAATAGAAAATGTCTCATTGTTACTGAAAATGTTCAAGAGTCTTTATTCTGTTGGCGTATTCATCAAATGTAAATAATACATCTATATATTTGAATTTGTTTACTGAGTTTCCTGATAGATTAACCGCTGAAAATTCTCCGAGCAGAGGGATTATCTCTAAAGAAATTTCCACTTTAAAGTTAAAATGCCCGGCTCCACACCACTTGACTTAACCAGTTTGTGTTAGTTTTAAATAAGCTGCAATCCATATATCCATAAGCAGGCTTGGAGTCAAACTGATTTTAACAGGTGTGAACTGACAAGTGTCTTCACAATATTGGTAAAACCTAATATTTCCAATTAAAAGCCTCATAAAAGTATTATGAGTAGTGGAATCTAGCGAACATCATCATTGTAGCATTGTAAACTGTTCTTCTATTCATGTTTTATTCACGTATACTTTTCAAATATGGTAAATTAAGCCAACACCATCTGCTAATTTTGATCTTACTAGGACTAAAATTTACAGTATGAAGCATTCTTAATCGCAATCACTTGTACCAACTTAATTCCATTCTCTGTTTCAGAAAATCTATCTTCGTATTAACTTGGGGTTTGACTGAATTTTTTCACATCACGTAACAAAGTGTTCTCAATGACCTATCGCATAGTAACTGGTATGATTATTCATAAGTGCATTATTTATTAATTGTTAGTCCTATTCTTCTTGTGTTTGCATGTTAGCAATTAAATAGTTGGGATAATCTATGTACAATCAATATAAAACTTGGCACATGTGTGCATCGGTTCAAGTCACCATACCACCATGGCACTGCAAGATTAACACCACCACCATTAGTCGAAGTTACTTCAATAAAATAAAATAATAATAGTAACAAGGAGTGTGAACATATAGAATATGGTTCAGGAAGCGTAGAACGAAAGTTAAAGTTAAAGCTCATGATTTAAGGGAGAACAATGAGTGAATACATCTGCGCCATTGTGACCGATTCTGGGCCATGTCACTCAGTGTTTCTAGCCACTGGTTACGGTAATCGCGAGGACCCCATCCAGGTAGTCTACAGACGCCGACACGACTTAAACCAGCAGTCAGTGACTTCATGAACTGATGCCATGTTTTTGTTTGGCCACCTCTAACTCTCTTCCATCCTATTCCTATATCAGCCAGCATTGCGCGTCGAGGAAGACGGTGTTTGGGCATACTCAACATACATGTCCCAACCACCTCAGTCGATGAAGATTCACAATCTCATCGACTGATTTACCATATTTGCCTGACACCCGTCGTCTAACCTCGTTATTACTTACTCGGTGATCCCAGCTAAGGCGAGCGATGTTTCGTAGACATCGATGGTCAAAAAGTAATAACCTTCGAGTGCCATCTACCCTTAATGGCCGCGTCTCACACCCATGCAGTAAGACAGAGCGGACTGTTGCACAGTACACTCTCCCTTTCGTTGAGAGACGAATATCTCGTCTACGCCATAGGAGTTGGCAAAAGCCAAACGAGCTTTTTGAATTCGTACTGAGATTTCGTCAGAGACTAACCCATTAAGGCTAATCAGACTTCCAAGATACGTGAAGTGGTCGACATGCTCAACTGCTCCGCTCCCTATCTTTACTTTAGGGGTTGACGAAAACCAGTCCTGGAGCAATAGTTTGCATTTAGAGGGGGAGAAGCGCATTTCGAACATGCTTGCATTAGAGTTTATTGCTATTAAAAGATTTGGCATCTTATCAGCGTCTTCACCAAACAGGACTATATCGTCAGCATATTCTAAGTCAATAAGTGGATTTCCTGGTAGGAGATCAAATCTTGAAAAGTCAAACGATGATGGTGTAATTCCCAACAGTATGTCAGCTATGAAATTAAATAGAAATGGGGAAAGTGGGCAGCCTTGACGGACACCACTTGAGGTTACAAGTTCAGATGACAGTTCGCCATATTCTCTAACACGACTAAGAGTCGGTGGACCTAAGTCGACTTTCCATTCTGGTTGTCTCGAAATAGTGGGAAGTTCTAGAGTAGCCAAAAGCCAACTAAACTGTTCCTTGAAGTGTTCAGCCCATGGTTCTAAACGTCTAGACTGAGAGCTAATAAGCGTTCCATCTTTTTAGGAAATCGTCTCACTAACGCTGGATTTTTAAACCCCGGTTTCTTTTATTAGCTTGAAAAGTTGTCTAGTGTTACCTATCGCCTCTGCCTTTTCCATTTCCTTTTCTTTCGTTACCCACCACTGCTCACGGTCGTTTCGCAGACTTTTCGTCAGTTTATGCCTGATTACAAGTCGCTCATCATCGTGCTCGGAGCCCGATGGGATAAGTCTTCGGGAGTCTATTAAATCAACAGAATCCATTGAGATCCATTGATTTTTCTTGACATGTTGATTTAAGTCCTTGATAGATATCATTGTAGATGCCACAGCTGCTTGAACATCTTGCCAAGCAGTATCTAGTCGGGATGCATCTTTATAATTGCCTAAGTGATCCCTTAGTTGTTCCTGGAATTTAATCTTGGCTGTTTCATTACTAAACTGAATTCTAAAAGGTTTTCCTGTGGTAGTTTTTCTTCGCCCGGTAAGACACAAGCAAACGCGTGCTCGCACTAGAGCGTGGTCAGAGTCCAAACATGTACTCCAAAAAGATCGGCGATTATCTATCGAGCCTCTCCAACGGTGACTAATCGCGATATGGTCTACTTGAGTCCACCGTTGAGTAGGGCCAGGAGGTTTCCATGTTAAACGATGTTGCTCCTTATGCTTAAAGTTCGTGTTGGCTAGAAATAACCGATTATCTGAGCAAAGCTGCAGCAGACGGTCGCCGTTATCCGTTCTCTGATTTGGAACACTGAAGCATCCACCTAAATGTCTTTCAGATTGGTTCAAGCTACCTATTTTGGCGTTAAGATCACCAGCCAAGATTACCAAATCTGAGTGTTTGGCCCTATGAAGTAGTTCAGAAAGTTTTTTGTAAAATTCATCTTTCACTTCATCCAGGCTGCAGTCGGTGGGAGCGTAGGCAGAAACAACGAAAAGATAACTGCGTGTGTCCCTATCTTTCCGAGTTCTTACTGAACCATTTAGTCGGACGGCACAGGCGACTGTCGACAGGAATCCATTCAAGAAGCGCCTGCTCTGCTCCCATATTTAACGCAATACCTACACCGGCGAGCCCACGAGAAGTTGCTGTTGAGTCGCCAGATAAACGAAGAGTGTATCGCGAAGGTTGTTCACTTTGACTAGGTGAAGTTAAGTGAATGACCACGCTAGGATCCTGCATGCGTGTTTCGGAGACGCAACATACATCAATGGCGCGGGATTCCAATGTCCTAGCTGGGAAGGCTTGTTGCCCTATTTGACACAGGGTTCGTACATTGAATGCACCAATGTGAAGTTTGGAGCGTGGTCTTAGTATGCTTGGGACGTTATTTCGTGGGCCGGAATCGTTAGCACTAATGACATAGGAGTAAGTTGAAGATAAGGATTTAGGCTTGAAGTTGGGGGCAGGATAAATATTAGGAATAGAAGTAGGAGTTTGATTAAAATGGCGGTGATCTTGCGTGTTGTTAGCGGTTTGAGGGCGGTTATCTCTTCCCAGTTGCCCACGCTGTGGAAGGGTTCTTCTTGATGTACCTGAAAAGCAAAATGGGTTAGGGTTGGCCTGAAAGACCTGGGAGCGTGACCGCAGTGTCCAAGGAACAACTGCTTGAGGCCGGTCACACACGGCCTTTTTGAGAGAGGTTTTCGTTGTTGTTGTAGCTCCGTACTTGTTGAGGCCTTACTGCCGGAGACGGAAGTCTATGGAGTAAGGTGAGGTTTGCATTTTTAGGGTCGACCTTTTCTAACCCCTGCCTTCCTTTGTGGGAAGGCAGCATCGCTACTATGCTGGTTGTCAGAAGAAAACACCTTACTGCCGTCACACCTCTGTACAGTCGGCAGTACGACTTCGTCCTCGAACCTTATATTTGCTGCTTTTGGTCTCACCGCTCTTCAACCGACCTGCCTGGCATGGTAGGACCTAGAGGAACGATTGTTCCAGCCAGTATAGCCCGATTGAGCCATCACGATAGGCATGCCTGACCACCACGTCAAGGTAGCAGCACGGTCGGGAGTTGGGATAATACAGTACTGGTTAGTAGTAGATGGTATTGATTTAAATAATACAGTCATTAAAAAAAATCGTTAATCTTGAAGCAATATGTTTAGATTATTAGTCACCTTAATGAAGTCTCACTGATTAAACTAGAATACCTTATTTTTAATAATTTGTGAGGTGAATAAAATTTTGCCTTATCAAGTTGCTATAGTTTACGGTTATACGCCTCCAAATGGTTTCACTTTAGTTTTAGCTTGTTCGATCTTTTACATGAAATGACTTTCTAAACACAATCGACACTTCTTTTGGCTAGCGTTTCCCGACTTGTATTTCTATTGTGATCTACCAGTTTTTGCCATATATATCCAACTAGTTTGATGAATATAATTTTGAACATCTAAATATTTTTGGTGTAAGAAAATTATCAGATTAAGAAGATGCAGTGATCCAAGCGTCTTTGTGCGCATTTCGATTCATTCATACTACAACCGTAAATTGCTTCTACTAAAGATGAATTTGTATATATTAGTTATAACAAAGTTTTATTCGTCATCTCTCTTAGTAACTACTATATTAGTGTTACGAAATGCTGAGAAATTACTCTGTTTATTAACATAATCCTTTCTTACATGAAGTCAGTATTGATACTTTATACTCTAAAATAATTAACCGAGTACAATTACTTTCCTCTTATCAGTTAACATTTTGTTAACTACACTTCCTGCTTTTTAACCGTTTTCTTGCTGATCTTTGAAAGTAAACCATTACATACTTCTGTTTGTTGGATTAATAGCGAATTCATTATTTCTATCGTGTCCACATGATTTCCATCTTTATCAGCGTGTTTCAACATTGCAGATAGTTAATTTCCGGCACTCATGATGCTTGCTTATTGATTTGACTATGATCTTACAAGTTTTTTTTTCATTATAGTGTGTTATCGGTTTAGAATTTAGAGAAATGATTAGTTGTTTAATCCTCCATCAATATTCCTTCAACTGTGAACACTTAATTTCAATAATGTGATTTAACTAATGTAATCGATTATTAGGCTTTTAGCTAGTTTTTTTTGCGAGAGTTACAAGCACTACCTAAGTGGTCAGATTATAATATGTGGGGCAAACGTCGAATTACTGTTAACACGATTGCAGGTGACCTGTTTAAAAAACGAGTTGCGATTCGATGTATAATGCAAGCTGAAATAAGTCAAAGTTGGTGAATGGATATCACTAGTTTCAAATTTCTCACTGGCGTGCACGCTATGTCTAGTGCTGTTTGTTTCAGAAAACGTTTATTATGCATATTAGAGAGAAGTCAGAAGCAAGTACACAACAACGTTTCTTCACTGTTTCACTGTTTTTCCTTGAAAACATTTTGTTAACTACACTTCCTGCTTTTTAACCGTTTTCTTGCTGATCTTTGAAAGTAAACCATTACATACTTCTGTTTGTTGGATTAATAGCGAATTCATTATTTCTATCGTGTCCACATGATTTCCATCTTTATCAGCGTGTTTCAACATTGCAGATAGTTAATTTCCGGCACTCATGATGCTTGCTTATTGATTTGACTATGATCTTACAAGTTTTTTTTCATTATAGTGTGTTATCGGTTTAGAATTTAGAGATTTTTGCTGAGAGTTACAAGCCTACCTAAGTGGTCAGATTATAATATGTGGGGCAAACGTCGAATTACTGTTAACACGATTGCAGGTGACCTGTTTAAAAAACGAGTTGCGATTCGATGTATAATGCAAGCTGAAATAAGTCAAAGTTGGTGAATGGATATCACTAGTTTCAAATTTCTCACTGGCGTGCACGCTATGTCTAGTGCTGTTTGTTTCAGAAAACGTTTATTATGCATATTAGAGAGAAGTCAGAAGCAAGTACACAACAACGTTTCTTCACTGTTTCACTGTTTTTCCTTGAAAACATTTGTTATACGGTGGTGCTCCAGTTGGCTGAAAGACATGATCGAATTGCAACTAATTTCGTCGAAGTTCATCCGTTATTATTTCTCACTGATCACTTATTAATATTTCTCTCATTATACTACCTTTGAATTTACCGGCCTGGTTGTGATATGCGTTTGAGAGTTTGTATTAGGATTAATTTCCCATGACCTTAAGCTCCAAGAGTGTTTCTTTACAGTTCCTGCAAGCTCCAAAATAAGTGTAAGCATCGCTATATTTTTAAATTGTCGGAAGACTTATTGGTGAATTCTTCGTGGTTTTTTTTCAGATCCCCGTTTGTCTGTGGCGGTTCTCACAGTCAGCGATACATGTTCCAAGGATATGTTTCTCGACCGAAGTGGCCCAGTTGCTGAAAGTTTATTAAAGGAAGCAGGGTTTGATGTTCCATTACGAGATTGTGTTCCAGATGACCCCAATGTCATCCAATGTGTAATCATGCGTTGGATAGCCTCTCGTCAAGTAGAGGCCGTGTTTACATTAGGGGGTACCGGTCTATCTAGAAGAGATGTTACTTCGGATACAATCCTCGAATTGGTCCCTACAAATCAACGTTTACATGGCATTGAACATTCTCTTTATTCTGTCTCTCTCCAAAGTACCCCAATGGCTGCTTTGTCGAGATTTGTAGCTGGAGTGTGCAACGAAACTCTACTAATAACTTTACCAGGTAGTGCAACCGCAGTTTCCCAGTGTATTCCAGCTATTCTTCCAATAATGAAGCATGCTATCCATCAAATCAAAGGTTGGGATTATCCCGTAAAACAGAAACATCCAAATGAGTATAATGTACATAAAAATGAATTGAAATACGAAGATCCTTCATTTATGCATACTGTTGTTAGTCGTTGTAGACAGTCTAGATATCCGATGATATCCGTTGATGAAGCACTTAGTAAGATATTCGCTATTTGCAGTTTTGAAATGGGAATTGAAGCAGTTTTCCATAGAAGTGCCTTAGGTCGTGTTCTTGGTCTAAGCCTGAAAACACGTCAATCCATTCCTCCTTTCGATGCAAGTATTATGGACGGATATGCTGTTCGATTTACAGATGGTGCTGGTCAGCTGAAAGTCGTTGGGACATTATGTGCTGGCGATTACAAGCGTGCGAGTAAGGAATTAATAGTTACCCCTGGAACATGTGTTCGTGTTAATACCGGCGGCCCAATTCCGTCTGGAGCCGATTGTGTAGTTCCTGTAGAAAATACCAAACTTATCACTACACGAAAAACTGAACTTAGGGGTGAGTACTTCGAAGAGGAAGACGTAGTCGAAGTGATGGTCTCACCCGAATATGTTGGGCAGTTCATTCGTCCAGCTGGCTTTGATTTAAACAGGGCCAACGTTTTTAAGCGAGGATTGCGTCTCGGTTCAACAGAATTGGGCCTGCTTTCTTCGTCAGGCTTGCTAGCTCCTTGGCCAACCGATTATACAGATTACATCGAAGAGAAAGAAAATTCCATTCCAAACTCAGTACTCGATCGTCTTTTGCAAGGCGGATACTTACCTTGTTTGCAACAATGTCGCATTGGTGTTTTATCAACTGGAAATGAGATTAAAGACAGTGTTGTTCCTGAAGTAAACTCTTGTATTAGAGATAGCAATCGTCCTGTTTTAATCAATCTACTGTATAAACATAATTACTATAATGTTTTAGACTGTGGGATTTTAGCTGATGATCGAAAATCCTTAACCATGGGGCTATCCAGAGCTTTGGCTTCGTGTGATATTCTTATCACAACAGGTGGTGTAAGTATGGGTGAACGTGATATAGTTAGTCAGACACTAATCGAGAATTTCGGTGCAACTCTCCATTTCGGTCGCGTTTTTATGAAACCTGGGAAACCAACAACATTTTTGTCTGTACCTCGTAATAATTTAGCTGTTGCCGTTTCTGCCACCACCACTAATCGTCAACCTGTGCTAACATTTTGTCTACCGGGTAATCCGGTTTCATGTTACGTAACAGCACATATATTTGTTTTGCCTGTGTTACGGAAGTTGGACTTACGACCTCGTGATGAATGGTGTTTCCCAAGTATTAGTGTACGATTGTTACATCCTGTTAAACTAAGTGATCGTCCAGATTACAGACGTGCGCGATTGGTTTGGAAGCAGAATTCAGAATCTAACCAACCCTCTGTACCTTGTGCATCTTGTGATCTAATGGGGAGTCAAATGAGTTCTCGTCTAGCTAGTTGTCTTGATTCTAATTTGTTACTGATACTACCTCCGATTGTTGACGAAAAGTTTCAGGAGATTCCCATAGATTCTGTTGTTAATGCTTTAGTTATTGATTCAATATATTGAACTGTAACAGTTTACAACTTAGTTGGCTTATTACTTAATTAAAATCTTTCAAGTGTGTGAAGGTATTTTATTTATAATTTCACGTCGTGTTGACTTTGGAACTTATCAGCAGTGATATTTAAATTAATTAGTGTGTGGTATTATTATCTACTTTCAGTCATATCCTTTCAACCTGTCCACTAAACTACCAAACCTAATCGTGAAGCCTATAGTTTAGAGAAATTATTTAAGTGATGTATTTATCGTAATAGGCACTCAGTCATATTCCTACTACGCCTAACATTACATATTAATTTGCGGTCTATATTTAAATTTAATAGCTGATACAATTCACTAATATAAATCAGTTCGGATCAATGGTGATCGAAATCGATTCAGCGCAGCAATTCTCCGAGTTTTTATTAGTCGAAATAAATCTACTTTTGTTGAATATAGATGCAAATTATGATTGATAATGTCTGTTTGAAGCGGTTTATCTTTAGAGTGTAATAGTTAGCTGGAGCTTGTTTTTGCATGGTGTTAAGTATCTTTCTCCTACGTATTCTGTCTCAACGAATGATCTTGTTACGGCTAAAATCCATAATTTAAGCAAATATTATTCGTCACTGTCAAATACTTAGAGTTTCGATTATTAAGATATCACTTTTATCTTATTGAAACCTAGTTATTAATTAGGAAATTTTATTCATTTTCCAAGGATTGGTTTGTTTACCTGTATGTGATCCATACTGTTTATGTGAAGGCTACTGAAACAAACCATTAACCTAGACTGAAGTGTATAGGCTGTTCATATGTTGGTAATTATATGTAGTTTCCAGTCTTTATCCCAGCGACTAAAAATTGAATACTGAGAGTCACAGTTTCAACAGTAAACAGTACTACTAAAGTATAGTGAATCTCGAAACCTAAGAAAAAATTGCATGTGATTAAGGGATTTTGTATGGAATTTGCAGACTTCGTTTAGCTTCATGAAGTAACTATCACGGAAAGTTGGTGCTTCCATTGGTAATTCCAGAAACTATTTTCCTAGTTAACAACATTTATTGGAAGTTGTAATATCCCACAGTGATTACTGTTATCATCATATTATTTCCCACAGCTATCATTTAATGTCTTCATTACTTTGTACCTTACCCTACATCATGATTGTAGATGATATAATTCTATTCATCGCTTGAGAAAACTGTTTAAAAGCTACTAGCCAGTAGTCAATAACTTTTGTGGTGACCTAATTGCAGACACAGTTCCTTTTCTACAAGATGAGTTAAAAGTGTTTTGTTTCTTTATCAGCTGATTATTCAACACAAGGGACATGTTCCCAGTAACGTTGTTACGAATTCCTGTATGCATATGCATAGATCCGATTAAGGAGAATTTACTGAAAGAACATAATTTTCAGGATTCGTTACTAATGACTTCTTTAGGTTCTTGTATTGGATATATCACAGCATATTATGTTATTCGATAAATAGGGAATAATTCGTAAATTAAAAGTAAACAGCAAAACAACATGTTTCGACTGAATTATTCGTAAAGCTAATATTCTTTCATGTATGATACTCGCCAGCAGGAAATGCTTTTCAAAGCAGCAAAAATAATCAACTAAACATGTCCAGTTAGATTATTCTCATTATTATGATGCTTTTCATTGGCGTTCGTTTTCTATTTATCACTGATGACAACATTGATTCTACCCTTTTTTTGTCCAAATGTTTTCGTTTACCACAATAAGGTGCGATTATTTTCTATGTTGACAAGTGAAGGTGCCAACTTTCCCGATATGAGCTAAGTGTTTCATTAATAAATTTGATTTAGCAGTAGGCTTCAACTATAACTGGTTTGCGAACAATTAAGACAAATTGGATGCTCTCAACAATATTCTCTTTCTAATCGGTCGAAATATAGAGGTAACAAATTTTATCAACTCAACCATTATTTAATTGAATTAGGCAATCTTTCATGTTTAGGACACTATGATCTACTTAGTTCTGTGACATTCAAGTAATTCCTTTAAATTTCAAATCTCATGTGCTGATCAGTTCGATTAGAACATTCAAACATCCTTATTTGTCAAATTATCTGGCTAATTCGTTGTTTTACATTTTAGTAGAGTCGTGTTTAAAGACTATTTGCCTAAATTTAATCATCCAGACTGTGGATCAAGAGTAGAAAAGCACAGAAAATAGCATATATTCGATGTCCTCATCAACACACGGGTAGTCTACAGTTTCCTGATAATGAAACAACATTTCACGAGCCTCACTAGAATCTACTTCGAAATTTCATGAGTATCCTGGCAGTTTTTCCTATGTCCCACTAAAAATGTGTAACTCAGTCATTTGTTCTATCACCAGATATTATCCATTCACGCTCTGTAACCACAAATATTAGATTGTTATGAAGTTTACCTATGACTTTGTAAAGACTTCAGTTGCTCCAACGCATACGCAGTGACTTCATACATAAACTTAAATAGCTGCAGCGAAGTTAAAACAATGTAAAGTTAGCTGAATTTTCTAATCAGTACCATTGTATCAATGTTTAAGCTTAACCAATTCAAATGGGTGAATTTCATCTTATTATTATGATTTCTCTAACTCCCATGTTAGTCGCAGCTCCATAAAGTAAATGAACTATCGTTTCAAATTGATAATTTTAAATTTGTTTAGGTGGGTGAGTTTTGATAACGTCATTTCTAATACCTTGTTTAATCTAAGTGGCAAACATCAATTGGGAATTCTATCATTGAATCCTGGCTGGTCTAGTCGTGCATAGTTAAACGTTCGCCGACCTGAAAATTCTTGGTTCAAACCCATGGCGGGATCAAGAGTACGCACTAGTTAAAAGTTACGTACTGGGACGAAACAACTGTCCAGTGCTCCCTGGTTTTTAGTAGTACCCAACCAATATCAATCTGTGACGAATAGAAACAACTAGACTTATTATTTATCATCATAAAACCACCTCAGTTCAACAAAAATCATTTAACTAGAATCGTTACTAAATTCCCATCGAGAGCACATTTGCAATCCGAATGGTATACTAGTTCCGAATCAGAAATCTTCACTTTTACCAATTCCAGTATTCATTATTATCAAGTTAGATATCGCTGCTATATGTAATTACTGTACTTTCCTTTTAATAAGGCAGTTAGATCTATAAAACCATTAAATGTATTGGGTTTTTTTAACGGTCCGCTGATTCCTGCTGCTCATTGCCTTTAATTGATAAGGCCAAATAGGATATTTTGATAATAGTGTGTGGTCACACCATTCTTTCTTAAAATCTCGTTTGCATCAGATTTGTCCCTAATGTTTTTTATTTCAGAGTGAGTTTAGTTTAACATGAAGTTAAAGCTTCCAAAAACAATTTCAGCATGGCAGATGATGAATTTTCTACGACCTGGTGTAGTAGACATCAGGTCTGAATTACACTTGACGAAGACTAGACGTATGCCGAGCATAACTCGTCCAGATCAACTACTGATCAAGGTAAAGGCGGTCTCATTAAATCCTGTCGATTCTTTACTTATCTATGGTTATGGTTCTTCTAGTTTTAATTTACTACGTCGCTTTGCATCAAATTGTGAATACCTTGGTATACCTGATATTGCAACAGCAGAAAATGCTGATTTCCCCTTTACACCTGGCCGTGATTTCTCTGGCCAAATAATTGACATAGGTCCAGAAGTTGCTTCTTCTTCCAATTCATCTAGTAAAAAACTTATTATTGGTACTAATGTTGCCGGTGCTACTTGGCCTTTTCTCAGTACTACTGGATCTGGTTCATTAGCTGAATATATTATCTGTCCAGCTAGCTATGTCGCTTCAGTACCAAGTAATGTTCCTTTCATAACTGCAGCTGCATTAGGATATGCTGGTTTAACTGCATGGTCAGCTTTAGTTGACTCTGGTGGAGTAAAGCCAGTTAACAAGTCAACGTCACCACCTTCAATTCTTATAACTGGGGCCACTGGTGGAGTTGGCTTCATTGCGGCACAATTAGCTAAACTTTGGGGTTGGAAAGTTCATGTCACATGTCCAGGTGATGAAAAGGCATTCGATTTGATGAATTCTTTACAGGTTGACCAAGTAAGTAACAAGTTTTTTTTATTTCTCTAAATATTTTAAGTTTCAGTAATCGTTATGACTTTTAGTTGAAGATCGTATACAATAATCTACTTAAACGTCAGATAACCGCCATTTTTCACTATCTGAATCAAGTTGAAGGCATAATAGTTCAATCTATAACTTATCAAACAGATTTAAATGTTCACAAGGATATAACTATCTAAATTAAATTTCACTAGGTATTTCAGTGATACACTCTACTTGATTCAATCAAAATGACTATTCATTGTTTAAAGGAATCTTGTCTCATATAATGAAGTCATTATGAAGTATTTGAGACTGTTATGTTATGGCAGTACCTGATAAAATATTAAATGAAAGCCGATAATGATTAATAATAAATTAGGCTCAAGTAAAATAACCAACTGTGACGAATAGAAACAACTAGACTTATTATTTATCATCATAAAACCACCTCAGTTCAACAAAAATCATTTAACTAGAATCGTTACTAAATTCCCATCGAGAGCACATTTGCAATCCGAATGGTATACTAGTTCCGAATCAGAAATCTTCACTTTTACCAATTCCAGTATTCATTATTATCAAGTTAGATATCGCTGCTATATGTAATTACTGTACTTTCCTTTTAATAAGGCAGTTAGATCTATAAAACCATTAAATGTATTGGGTTTTTTTAACGGTCCGCTGATTCCTGCTGCTCATTGCCTTTAATTGATAAGGCCAAATAGGATATTTTGATAATAGTGTGTGGTCACACCATTCTTTCTTAAAATCTCGTTTGCATCAGATTTGTCCCTAATGTTTTTTATTTCAGAGTGAGTTTAGTTTAACATGAAGTTAAAGCTTCCAAAAACAATTTCAGCATGGCAGATGATGAATTTTCTACGACCTGGTGTAGTAGACATCAGGTCTGAATTACACTTGACGAAGACTAGACGTATGCCGAGCATAACTCGTCCAGATCAACTACTGATCAAGGTAAAGGCGGTCTCATTAAATCCTGTCGATTCTTTACTTATCTATGGTTATGGTTCTTCTAGTTTTAATTTACTACGTCGCTTTGCATCAAATTGTGAATACCTTGGTATACCTGATATTGCAACAGCAGAAAATGCTGATTTCCCCTTTACACCTGGCCGTGATTTCTCTGGCCAAATAATTGACATAGGTCCAGAAGTTGCTTCTTCTTCCAATTCATCTAGTAAAAAACTTATTATTGGTACTAATGTTGCCGGTGCTACTTGGCCTTTTCTCAGTACTACTGGATCTGGTTCATTAGCTGAATATATTATCTGTCCAGCTAGCTATGTCGCTTCAGTACCAAGTAATGTTCCTTTCATAACTGCAGCTGCATTAGGATATGCTGGTTTAACTGCATGGTCAGCTTTAGTTGACTCTGGTGGAGTAAAGCCAGTTAACAAGTCAACGTCACCACCTTCAATTCTTATAACTGGGGCCACTGGTGGAGTTGGCTTCATTGCGGCACAATTAGCTAAACTTTGGGGTTGGAAAGTTCATGTCACATGTCCAGGTGATGAAAAGGCATTCGATTTGATGAATTCTTTACAGGTTGACCAAGTAAGTAACAAGTTTTTTTTATTTCTCTAAATATTTTAAGTTTCAGTAATCGTTATGACTTTTAGTTGAAGATCGTATACAATAATCTACTTAAACGTCAGATAACCGCCATTTTTCACTATCTGAATCAAGTTGAAGGCATAATAGTTCAATCTATAACTTATCAAACAGATTTAAATGTTCACAAGGATATAACTATCTAAATTAAATTTCACTAGGTATTTCAGTGATACACTCTACTTGATTCAATCAAAATGACTATTCATTGTTTAAAGGAATCTTGTCTCATATAATGAAGTCATTATGAAGTATTTGAGACTGTTATGTTATGGCAGTACCTGATAAAATATTAAATGAAAGCCGATAATGATTAATAATAAATTAGGCTCAAGTAAAATAACCAACTGTGACGAATAAATTTAGATTAATGTTGGGGTTAGTGGATCCCCCTGTATCCAATCATTTGTTCAAGAAATCAAGTTATAAACTCTGCACTGATTTTTGCAAGTTGATTTTTGATTAGCTTTCATCACAATTAATTTAACCCAATTTAATAACTTTGACTGTAATCAATTATATTAATTCAATGTAATTTTTGCATAATAATCGGTCATATTATTGTTATGATTAATGAATTTCTTAATAATTTACTGTGATTTTGTTGATGTATACACATGAGTTGTGTGCTGTTCGTTCGTCTTACGGGATGCTTGTGAATTACAATGTTCCTGTTCATGCTAGGTTTCTCGCAAGTTGGGACGCAGAGAATAGCTTAGCTGCATTTAGTACCATTATACCGTTAATCATTGTTTTCTCGTTTCACTCGTATCATTGTAATTTCTTAATTCCAGAAACCATATCAAACAAATAACCACTAATTTTTGCCATCATTATTACTTGGACAAATGAGAAGCGTACATTATTATATGCTAATCTGCCACAGGTATATAATACTTCGCCTAGTCACTAGCCAAACCGTTATGTATGAATCATCAATAGTTGACTGAATCCCCCGATGTTGTTACTCACATTATGACAATAGTGAAATCAGTTAATTTAAATTACTGTCATTTGTATTTGCACATACTTGCTTATGTAAATCAGTTGATGAGGTTGTAAATCTTCATCGACTGAGGTGGTTGAGACATGAATTACACGTGGTTTACCATCGTCTACTTCGACACACGATGCTGACCGATATTACAGTAGGATAGATGGAAGTTAGGGGCGGCCGAACCAAAACAACATCAGTCCATGAAATTACTGTTACTGCGTAAAAAAACTGGTTGCAATATCAACGCCAATGGGTGCCTAGTCGATCACTGCACATCTTCCCTATTCCCACTCGGTCGCAAGCTGGAATAACAGAATACAAGACGATGAACCAACCAGACAGGATCATATTATATTTCAAGCATACACAAAACCAGACCACACCGTCAAACAATCAGAAAATTAGCATTAATACGAAACAAAGGAGATTGTGGTAGTGAATAGGGGTAGCTTATTGTTGGGACGGCTCCCAGAAACCTCAGCAAAACCTCCAGAACCCTTGAAAGAGCCGGAAACATTGCATCCAATCATTGATCTATAGATTCTCTACGTAGGGCGTTCTGATCGGGTAATAGTTAAAACTCCTTAATTCAGATTGGATGGATTATAATACTGATTTTGTTGTTTCAGAAAACTATAAATATACGATTATTTTGTGCAGAACTCACTCTCTATCTTAATAGAATAGGTTCCTGTCCACTCGTCTTCTGAATTCGCGACTAGGAGGGTTCAAGGCATTCGAGTGCTAAAGTTGTCTGCGGATAGTCAAGCTATCAAGGACGAGATATAACACATGTACACAACCAATTCATTTGGTTGTATTACTGAGGTGTTTCAACTTGGTCCGGTGCACATGTGCCTGGTTCTATGTTGTGCATGCATGGATACATACACATACAATCTTGCTAACTAATCGATTATATCGCAGTATATATTCATTTTAATAAATGTGTATTAGATTATCCCCGTTATATTTTATTGAATAAATCTTTTATTAGTATTCGTTGTTGTCATTACTAAATACATTGAAATCTCATATTACTTCCTCTTCTGCATATTTTAGGTATTTCCGTATCCAACAAAAATTCCAACTACAGAAAAGTATGATTTAATTCTTGACTGCGTTCGACCCGATTACTTAAATGTAAAGACACCATCCTCCTCATCAACATCCAATACATATTTAGAACAATCTCCTTTGTTTAATAATTTATTACCTCAACTTCCTTCCATGTTGACTTATTTAAATACATCATCAAGTTATGCACGTTATTTAGTGCTGAATCCGACTCTATTGTATTTAACTGACTATTGGGGACCATTTCTTGGTATTGGAATAGGTTTTTCACAACTTTTAAGTACTAATATAGCAGCTACATTCTCTTTGAATACTTTTACTCGAAATGTAAATCCAATTCGTTGGGTATTTTTCAAACCGAATAGTAAAGCATTACAATATATGTTGAATTTAATTTCAAATAAACAATTAACAATTCCTATTGATACTGTCTATAAATTTAGTGATGTACCAGATGCATTCAATAGATTATATTCTAAAGGTAAACGTGGTAAACTTGTAATTGAAGTAGGTTAATAAATAATTATCTTTTATAATTGTCTTCTTTCTGTGAATAGTTTAACAATGACGTAAAGCACTAAGGGTTTACATTGTTCAATAGATTAGATTAAACGCTTTTCATCAGTGTGTTCTAAATAACCCCAGTAGATTTATGACGTGAACTACTTTTCTTTTGTTTCGAAGATTAGCATATGTCTTGGAGGCTAACGTGAATTATCTCAGTCTTAATGAAATTTTATCAGCTCTTGTTTTGAGACTAATTAGTCATAGGTTTTGAACTTATTCAATCTACCACACAGTGACAGGGCAGTATAAACCGGAAATCTTCGGTTATTTCAGATTACAAGATGAAGCTACTATCCGTGTTTTTTGTTACTGATTTCTGCTAACTAGTGAGCTTATAGGATAAACCTTTTCCTCATAAGAACCTGTTCTCAAATGACAATCCCTCATTAGACATACTGATTAATTATCTTGACTAATAACCTGAATAATTTTCATACAAGTGAGATAATTGAAAACCATCTTAACACCGTGGCCTATCTGTGACCTATTCGTGTACAAGCAACCTTTACTTATTCTAGGCAGATGGAAAGTTAAACTTTTGACATAGAAAGATCTTGGCTACATACTTTGGCAAACAGACAGTTACAACGTAGAACTTGGTACACGCGTACGTCAGTTCAAGTTGCCATGCCTCAATTAGCAGATAGAGATTAAATTGTCGAATTAAATCCCAGAGTAGGGGAGGTAGTAAAAGAGTTAGTATTAATACAAAGGAATAGAGATCGGAGATAAGATTTAAGAAACTATGATTGGGTAAAGATAAAATTATGATAAACTTAGAATTTGAAGGAAGATAAGGAGTGGATGTACCTACTCCATTGCCAACAATTTGAGCCATATCACCCAAGGTATCTAACCATTTGTGACGATCACCACGCAGACCCGAACCAGGTAGTCTGCACGTATTAATATGGCTCAGCCCAACTGTTAATGACTTCATGGACTGGTGCCGTGTTTTGGTTTGGCCGCCCCTAGCTCTCCCAGCCTGCTCACACACCAGACAGCATTGATCGTCGAGGTAGGCGGTGGTCAGGCATACATAACACATGTCCTAACCACCTTAGCTGATGAAGATTTACTACTTCATCAATAGACTTACCGTATCTACCTAGTACTCTATTCCTAACCCACGTATTGCTTACTCGGTGGTCCCAGAAAACACGAGCAATGCTTCGAAGACATCTATGATCGAATGCCAGGAGCCTACGAATATCCTCTATCCTTAACGGCCATGTTTCACATCCATAAAGTAAGACGGATCGAACTACTGCGCAGTAAACGCGTCCTTTGGTCAGTAGTCGGATGTCTCGCCTATGCCACAGATGACGTAAATTTCCGACAGCTAATCGGGCCTTATGTATACGCGCAGAGACTTCAGCAGACACCAGACCGTCAGGACTGATGAGGCTGACAAGATAATTGAAGCGGTCAACACATTCAACTGCCTCACTCCCTATCACTAACTTCGGTGCCGAATCAAGCCAATCCTGAAGTAACATTTTGCATTTGGGTGGAGAGAATCGTATCCCAAACATCCTTACATTCATGTTTAAGGTAGTCAACAGACTCTGCATTTTATCAGCATCTTCGCCTAATAGAACTATATCATCTGCATATTCTAAGTCAGCAAGTTTATTTCCTGGAAGGAGGTCAACCCCGGAGAAGTCAGACGATAACAATGTTAGCTCTAAAAGTATATTAGTGATAAAATTGAATAAAGATGGGGAAAGCGGACAACCTTGGCGAACACCACTCGAGGTAATCAGTTCTGACGACAATCCGCCATAAGCTCTCACTCAACATGTGGTGTTCGAGTAGAGAGCTTGCATACGATTAATGTACTTCACTGGTACGCCTTCCAATGACAGACGTTGCCACAACCATACGATCAGTAGAGCCGAATGCCATCTTAAGGTCAAGGAATACAACTATTGTTGGGCGTCTAAAAGTGTGTCTATGTTCCAGAACCTGACGAAGTGTGAATACTTGGTCTATACAACCACGTCCAGGTCTAAAACCACCTTGGTTCTCTCTAGTCTGCTCTTCACGAGCTTTAGTTAGGCGTCGAAGTATGATTGAAGCTAATGTTTCGGACACTATATTAGTTAAGCTGATTCCTCAGTAATTGTCACAGGAGGACTTCTGTCCTTTCTTATAGATTGGAACAATTAGTGTTTGAGACCAGTCAGGTGGGATTACGCCCAATTCCCAGATTCTAGCCAGGATCCCGATTAGTCTTGCTGCTAAAACTGGACCACCATCCTTAAATATCTCAGGGGTTAACCCATCGGGTCCTGCTGCTCTTCATCGCTTTAGGTTCCCTATAGCCTTCTCAACCTCACTAAGACTTGGGGGATGGGAATAATATTAATTTGCTATTCAAGTTGCTTGGGAATGGTGGGCAACTGGGATGATGGTGAGGGCCACTTGAACTGTTCCCTAAAGCGTTCTGCCCATAGGTCCAACCTTCTGGATTGACAGTGAATAATGATCCCATCTTTATCTGAGATAATTTCACTCACAGTCAGATTTCTGATACCTTTTTCCTTGATAAGTTTGAACAGTTGCCCACTGTTACCTATTGCTGCTGTCTTTTTCCTGTCTTTAGCTTTAGCCACCCACCACTACTCACGATCATTGCGTAAGCTTTTAACCAGCTTGTGTCTAAGTTGCCTTCGCTTTTCATCGTATTCAAAACTAGACGGGATGTGTTGTCGAGCATCTCTCAGTTCAGTAGATACAGCTGGAATCCACTGAGTTTTCCTAACTTTTTGGTTTAGTTTACTAGTAGATATTACTGCTGTTTCGACAGCTTTTTGGATATCATTATGAACTGACTCGGAGTGGGTATCGCTTACATAGTTGACTAATTAGTTTTTTAGTTGTTCCTGAAATGCATTCTTGACTTTTTTATCATTAAATTGGACTCTTATGGGGATTTTTGCCGTGAGTCTTTTACGTCCAGTGAGACGCAGACTAATACGCGCTCGTATTAAAGCGTGGTCTGAGTCTAAACATGTGCTCCAAAATGAGCGGCAGTCTTCTATCGAGCCTCTCCATTGGTGGCTGATAGCAGTGTGGTCTATTTGAGTCCAACGTTGAGTTGGCTGTGGGGGCTGCCATGTCAACTGATGTCTTTCCTTATGTTTAAAGTTAATGCTTGCGAGAAATAGACGGTTATCTGAGCACAGTTGTAATAAACGGTCGCCATTATCTGTTCGTTGGACCTCGATACCATGGGATCCACCCAGATGCCTTTCGGTTTCGTTTAATCTACCTACTACCTAAAGTCACCAGCCATAATCACTACATCAGTACGCTTAGCTTTTCGAAGGAGGTCTGAAAGCTTTCTGTAGAATTCATTTTTTACTTCATCTGAGCTGCAGTCAGTAGGAGCATAAGCAGAGACAACAGAGAGGCAACGGCGCGTGTCCCTATCTTTCCGAGTCCTTACTGTCCCGTTTAGACGGACAGCGCATAAGCGACTGTCTATGGGAATCCAGTCAAGGAGAGCCTGTTCAGCTTCTGGAATTAGTGCTATACCTACACCAGCAAGGCCACGAGTGGTAGCAGTGGGGTCTCCGGAAACACGAAGGATGAACCGGACGGCTTCTTTATCTTCACAAGGTGAGGTCAATTGAATGATTGTACTTGGATCCCGTATACGCGTTTCGGAGGCGCAGCAGACATCGGTGGAAAGAGAACCCAGGGTCATAGCTAGGGATGCTTGTTGTCCTATTTGGCCTAAGGTTCGAACGTTAAAAGCTCCGATATATAGTTTAGTGCGAGGTTTCAGGAGACCAGGAATAACGTTTTGTGAACTCAAGCCATTAACATTAAAGGCGTGAGGTGATAAAGCTAGGCTAGACGGGTTAATCGTGGGAATAAAGGAGTTATTGAGAGTTGAGGGTGGGATTTGATCTAGAGCAAGATGATCTCGTGTGCTGTTAGAGGTATGAGGGCATTTTTCACTTCCCGACTGCCCACACCATAGAAGGGTATTACTTCTTGAGGTACCTGAAAAGGAAACTGGATTAGTATTGGTCATAGTGACCTGAAAGTGCGATCGCAGAGCCCAAAGGGGCAACTGCTTGAGGCCGATCACGCACGACCTTGTTATGGGATGTTTTCGAAGTGTTAGCTCCGTTCTTTAGAAGACCTTACTGCCGGAGACGGAAGTCCGTGGAGTAGGGTGAGGTGTAATGTTTTTAGGGTCGACCTTTCCTAACCTTTTTCTTCGTTTGTGAGAAGGCAGCATCGCTGCAGATGCTGTTTATCCGAGGGAAACACCTTACTTCTGTCACACCCCACTGCAGCCAGCAGTACAACTTCGCCCTCAGATCTTAAGTTGCTGCCTTTAGTCTTATCGCTCTCCAACAGACCTGTTTGGTATGGTAAGACCTAGAGGAACATGCGTTCCAGCTAATATAGCTCGGTTCGGTCATCAAGATAGGCGAGCCCGACCACCACGTCAAGGTAGCAGCTACGTTCAGGATATACTTTGGCTCAAACAACCGAAGCACAACTGGATTCAAGATTTAATTAGTGTAACCTACCAAAATAATAATAAATTGCAAATGGTATAGTGTTTCAAGTAAAATAATAAAATGAATTTGACTGTAAATAGTAACACCAGTTTTTTGATTGCCAAGTACAAAAAATACTCCTTTCATGAACATTATAACAGCTATTAATGCTGTACAACCACTTACTTAAGTATTCAGTGAATTTACCCAGTGTTATATTGTAATAGTAGAAAGAGATTGCAATTTCCTGTCTACTATCTTACCATTATAATCAATCCATCAACCGATTTGTCTATTTTATGAGACGTTTTCTACCCAACTTTGAAAATAATTATAAGGTTTTAATAGTAAGAATTAATGCAGTATGTGTGATAACTCATCTATTCAAATTTCACTATTGTTAACAACTGATTTAAACGAGAATGAGTATGAAGAGTATTTTTCACTTGTTAATTATGCAATCTACATTAACATTTCACACGACTGTGCATCTAAATATGATGTTGAATTATCATATTACCTAATTTATTCAAGTTACCTATTTGGACAGAAGTCATCCGATTGGCCAAAAATATTTTATATAGTCAAATTAGTAGTAGATATCTAGCTATTTCTTCAATGCAGACAATTCAGTTACCATTGAAAGGCGTTCATAAAATGGGCGATGCATATCACATTGGTCTGAACACCAGGTGAACAACAAACATTATATATATATATATATATATATATATATATATATATATATATATATATATATATCACAGATTTTATATAACAACATGATATGGTAGGAAGACGCCTGTAAAACTATCCAGTAAAATAGAAAATGGGAATGATTGACAACAGACACATGACATGAAGTACGCATCACTGATTATAGTAAAAGATGCTATTGATAATTAATTAGTTTAACTGTCTGCACATTGCTGATGTTGAAAAACTGTTGATGATCATTTTGATTCAATCAGGTTTAATAAATACTTTTGGTTTATTGAAAATTTCAATGGCTTGTTCTAGTTCATTGAGACGATTTTCAATTTCTGTACGTCTGGAACGAATTCGCAGTGTATCCATACGTACTGGGAGATGGGAAAACTCTTCCAACAATTGACTATGAGCTGTAGAATAAATCAAAGCTAAATTAATTTTCTTTTAAAAAACTGATCATACTTAGTACCTATGGATTAAATTTCTTTAATCAATACCAATTTATTTTGGAAAGACCTCCAACCTAATTGATTATGTTTTAACACTTTTGGGAAAAGTAATAACTGATGTCTCACTCTCGATAAGTCTCAATACCACGAGTGAACGCTGCCCCAGTGATGCAGAGAGGTAAGCGTTCGCCAACCCGAAGGCCTTGTGTTCGATTTCTCTGATGGAATCGAGGGTGCACTGTAAGGGATTCTGGATTTCTAGAAATCACTTGGTAAACCTAATATTTTTGTAATTCATTTGTGGAAATGTGAAGTTGCCATTTCTCGCACCAAAAGGCGTCCATTTCACCTTCAGCTTGTGTTTTCCACTTAGTTGTACGCCAAATCTTATTAGCATGTTGTTCATCTAACTGCGCTATTTGTGATACTTCCAAGGATATTCCCTCTTCTTGTATATATACGCATAAGTTGAATGCTTGTCATTCGTATGTGCAGACTGCCTGTGGGATTTAACACTTCTTTCTGAGATTGGACTTCTTCCTCTAGTTAGTTAAGCTGGGGCGCAGAAAAATAGCTGTACCTGTTATTGTGCCGCTGGTCATGCGTTCGTTAGCTGGTAACGAGGTGTCATCATAATTCGCAAACCCTAGCATGCACATTGCTGAAGAGTCCCATACTAAGACTAAATGGCTATCCAGTGCTTTTTAGTTTTCAATAACACCCTACCAACATCAGTCTGTAATGAATCCATTTAACTAAACCTTATACCAATCTCCACAAAATACCCCAATTCAAGTACACCAATCAGCTCACTTAATTCGAATTTTTAAATTGATGATGAGTGATGAGTATTGGTAGGTCGAAAGAAAAGCCCCCATAGTCCTTCCACATAGTTATTAAGTCAAAATTTTAGAACTTTTGAAGTTCATATATTTTCCAAGAATTTGTAGTTTCCGAATAAAAGTAATTGCTTCTATTATGGAGATTCGATTAACTTATAATAAAACTATTAAGTTTGAAAGAACGCTTGTATTACAGAAAGTTTGTAAACCGATATTTCCCATCATTTATGTATGGAAATTTCAGTCTATAATAACAACCTTCTCTAATGATGTATTTATATTATCTAAAGTCAACATAGATTGCTATGCATAATCTTTAGTATTATCAGTTTACTGATAAGGAAATAGCTCACTTATAAGCAATGCTACTTCATTACACTTACTTCAATGGCAGAATCATTTATGTAGTTACATATTAATCAGCATGTTTATGTAACTCGAGGGATTTCACTCTGAGGTGGTGATTAAATAAGGCTTCTGTTATTTTAATACATTGCTTTATATGATTTGCTAGACTTTTTCCAATGAAATTTACTGTATAAATAAAGCATTATTATAGAGCACTTAAAATGTTTTCTTCACGATTGAATCTATGAGTAATTTTACAGAATTCAATAATTCATTTGTATGACTAAAGTGTACTCTCTAAAGTTATCTTCAGTAAAGATCTATTTACATATAACACTACTGATAGAGAGAAGTAACATGAAGGGAGACAAAATGTCTCTTGATATTCAAATTCACGTGGAGTTTCATGAAATATAATTTGTACACTCCCTGACTTATAGATTTGGTATCATTCATACTATGTGGAACAAATACAAGAAATGGATTATGCAATTGTAAATAAAAAAATAATCAAATGAAAATAGCGTCTAATAATTATTACCGTTATTAAGCAACTCTAGTGTATTTAAACGTTCTTGCTCTGGCATTAATTGATGCCCTGGAGGTTGATCTGGATCAGGTTGATTTTCCAATTCCTTTTGAATTCGTTCTTTTTCTTTTTGTTTCATTTTGATTAGACTGGATAATAAACGATTATGTATTCAGTTAACACTTTTTTATTTCAATGGAGACAATAAGTGGTGTTAGTAAAATTATGCATTCAACAACTAGATCGAACTGTCTCACTATACGTAAAATACTACAATATTCTAATTTAATATCCCTAATTGGTTTAAACTAGACAACCATTGACACCTAAGAATTGGCACTGCACAGCTGTTTCAACCCAGCAGGGATCGAAACCAAGGCTCTCTGGTTCCGCGGCGAACGCTTTACCATCAGACCACTAAGTCGGCTCCCAACAATTGATATTTCTAGTCCCATCAATTCGCGATACGTTTGCGCGACTTCATCTATTGCCATCGGTAGTTAACTACCTCGCACCCGACTACTTCAAAAGTCTGTATAAATTTATTAAGTTTAAAAGTACGTACTTTTATTATCATGAACTGATATTCTAAAGAGCATTGACTTGGATTTATGATTTGTGGAATAAACCGGATCAGAAATGAGATAGATACTTACTGGAAACAGTGAATAACGACTTAATATGGAAGTTCTGAGTGGTAGTTTTAATTCAGGCGCTAGATTGTAGCATTTGCCATAAAACCTGAAGATTTTAAGGTTACACTTTTTATTGTGACTAAGGTGTAAATTAGAAAGTAAAGCTAGAACGTTCGAAGTTCTTTACGTATTTTTGTGCAGCTTAAATTGGCAGACTGTAATTTAAGATATCATCACATTTTAAGTATCTTCAGAACTTCGACTTTTATCAGGCATCGGGATAGATAATGTTCCTTTCCTCGTCTTTAGCTCGTTCAGTCATCTTTCTATATATAAATCATGTTTTTAAAAATTCATCCAATAATTGGAATCATTCTTAGTCGGTTATATTGCATAGTAGTATAGTAGTTTGGAACAAACCGTGTGAATTATTGTATTAGAGATAATATAATTTACTGAATATATAAAGCTGACATCTCATTCAGCTACTTTACCTATTATTCTCATGGTGAAACCACAGTATACGTCTGCCTATTGATTGTTATCATACTCTGAATATCACGTTTCACATAAAAGAAGAATAATGGTTGACAATTTCATTGTGTATCACTGAGTAGTACACCGAAAATAACACTAGGTAAAATTGTACAATGAAATCGGATAACCGTCCCCCCCCCAACAAATTAACATACAGGTATTGAACTAGTCAATCATCATCATCAGCAGCAGCAGCAACGTAGAACCGGGCACAAACGCCTGTAGGTTCAAGTTGCCATACCACACTAGCACTACGAGATTATTGAGGTAACGTATAGACAGAATACAATAGGGAAGAGTAAAGTAAAGATGTCCAGAAAATAACAATAGAATTCAAGATCTAGATGAGGTTAAAGAGTGAATACACTTGCGTTACTGTGACTGATTCTGAGCCATATCGCCGAGTGACTCCAGCCATTTGTTGCGATCATCACGCGGACCCCAACCAGGCTTAGACCAGTAGTCAAGGACTTCATGGACTGATGTCATGTTTTGGTTTGGCTACCCCTACCCTTCTTCCATCCTACTTCAACCCTAGCCAACATCGCACGACGGGGTAGACGGTGGTCAGGCATGCGCAATACATATCCCAGCCATCTCAGTCGATGAAGGTTAATGACCTCTTCGACTGATTCACCGTGTTTCCCAAGAACCTTTTGTCTAACCTCACTATTACTAATCCGGTTATTCCATGACATACGAGCGATGTTACGAAGATTCCTATGGTCAAATATCTGGAGTCGACGCATATCTTGAGTTTTCATGGCCCACGTTTCGCAGCCATATGTTAAAATGGCGCGGACTGCTGCGCAGTACACCCGGCCTTTCGTTGAGACACGGATATCTTGTCTGCACCACAAGTGCCGTAAATTGGCAAATGCCAATCGGGATTTCTGAATCCGCGCTGAGATTTCGTCAGACACCGACCCACCAGGGGTGGTGAGACTTCCGAGATAAGTGAAGCGATCAACGCATTCAACTACTTCACTCCCTATAACTAATTTAGGAGAAACTTGTCAATATAGATTGTTACTCAATTTACATTCAATAAAGAACAATTAAAAGTGTTACGAAAATTATTGACAAATAAAACTTACTATGGTGGAATAACACCACTTCCCAATCGTCTTTCAGGCCACATTCTTGATCTATGCGATAATTGTGATTTTGATATGTTTGAACCAGTTAAATGTGTTTTATCATTTAACGATAAAGAATTCATACTTGATATTCGTCGAATTCCGGTTCGTTTTACATTCGGTACTGATGCTAAATGAGCGTTAGCTCGAATAAAATTAATATCACGTCGGATAAATTCAACCTATTAGGACAGAAAATAATATATATTAGGGAAAAAAAAGATTATTCAAGGAGGAGAGATTGTTTGTCAAGTGAACTGTGAAGGAATTGATTAATTCGATGAAAGATTTTTCGCATTTGGTGATAACAGTTAAAGAACTGTTGATAAAAGTTCTATCAGAAGTTTACTCTGATTAAGTCGTCCAGAACATTGATAATAGCAACCTAATTAAACCATCTACCTCAAAGAAAACAATTTAACTAAAACTAACTTCTTGAGCTACAAATCTTCATTACCATATCAAGGAACTATTATGGACCAAAGAGTATAGAAAAGCTTTAAGTTATTTTGAATTGAGAAATCTACAGATTGTACCGTCTACTCAACAGTGAATTTGGTTTAGAACATTCGAAAGTTAGAGTAAGTACCTGATCATTTGCTCAATGTTTCGAAATTTGATTATCAACATTATCAACTCAAAGATTTCGCAAAACAATACGATTATCATGTACTAATGTTGATGAGTTTTGTCACCTCCACTCCCGATCCGGTTAAATAAGTTAATTATTTTACAAACGCATTTTAGGATATCTAGCTCTAATAGAACCACTGTTTTGATTGATGATACCGAATGATTATGAAAATTACTCGCCAATCAATGTCAATCAAATGGAAATTATCACGTGATTGTAATATAATTAGTCCTACAAAAGCAAATATATATGAAGACTCAGTGGTCAGAATGTTAGGTGATCGCTATGAAACCTGAAGATCCTTAGTGTGATCCCCGGTGGAGTTATGACTGTACACTGTCACTGAGGTGCTCTATGCTTAGACAAAACACATGTCTAGCGACTTTTGGCATTTAGTGGTTGCCTAATTAAGGTCAGTCCATGATATGAAACTTCAAATATAAAATCAACTTCATAGTAATTAGGATAAGCATGTATTTTCCCGTTGATTTGTAATGGACTGAAACTGGTCAGTCTCTGTTGACATATGTGCATCCTGAGCGGATTGCCTTGATATAGCGATAGTACACAAGTAATATTTAAGTTGGGATGCAGGTACACCCAGCCAATGGGTCCGAAATAGGACGAAACGCGCGTCCTGGATTCCGCTTGCCAGTCACAATCCAACTTAAATATTACAATTTGATAGTATTGGACCATTTTCAGTAGTATGATCTATCGTGAGTCAAAAGAAGCACAGTGAAAACTATATTTCTTCTAAATAAAATAATTTTAAGAGATATGAAACCATGATTCTTACAAGTTGTTAACCAAATACTAAATGCCCAAATGAGCTCATATTAACAATGAATTACACTGATAGAGTAAGTGACTGGACAATCATATTGTGGATGCATGTATACATGTACAATATAGGACCTAGCACATCGTACGTCGGTCCAAGTTGCCATAGTTCAGCAGGACACCAAGATAAATAGCAATTTAGTGGAAATAATAGCTACTTCAAAGATATTAAGAAAAAAGTTAGGTCATATAGAATATGGTGCATGGAGGAAGAATTAGATCGCGGAAAGGCGCAAAACAATTTTGAGCTGAAAATGCGAGTGAAAACAGAGTGAATGCGCTTACACCATTGTGACTGATTTCAAGCCAAGTCACTCAGAGTTTCCAGCTATTGGTTATGGCATTTACGTAAACCCTAGTCAAGTAGTCTGCATCTATCAACGCGGCTCACACCAGTAGTCAGTGACGTCACAAACTGAAATTGTGCACGTATGTCGAAACCTAAAGAATCCTTGACTCAATTTTAATAAGAATATCTACGTCTGGACATAGAAATTTCGTAACTTTAACAGCCGTACCAATTAAAATCTGGTTTAATTTGATGCTTTGATCGCTTCTGAATTGAGAATCCCACTGAGAAAGACAGTTAACTTTAGCACCGATTAATATAATCTATAATATACAGTGATAAATTTGTTAACCTTTGAATCGGCAACTCCTTAGATCCTTTTAAAAGGAAGCGAGATTCACATGAATTAAATAAATTGGTAACTAATACTCAACGACTCTTCAACCAATATATCCATATGAGTTTGAAGTACTTGTCATAAATTTTACCTGAAATAATCTCACCCATTGAAATTTAATAATTCCAACATTTCATTCGGCATTCTAGTCAGAGTTTCTAAAGGGTAAATTAATCAAAATTATCTAATTTATATATGAAAGATCAATCAACCAATCCACTTGTGTAATGTACAAAAATAGGAGACCAATCTAATGGAAAAATGTGAGTATAAATGCAATCATATAGTGACTTGTATGTGTATGCTGCTATATTTATCTACTTTTAAGGTAACATTAGAAGTGGATTACACAAGTGGATTGGTTGATTGATCTTTTATATATAAATTAGATAGTTTTTGTTAATTTACCCTGTAGGAACTCTGACTAGAATGCCGAATGAAATGTTAGAATTATTACATTTTAATGGGTGAGATTATTTCAGATAATGTTTATACTTCGAATGTCCTCTATTTACATGGTCCCTTCACCCCCCCCCCAATTTCTGTCAGTATAGTCAACCAAATCTTGACGAATTCCCATAGAAACTGATTATGACCGATTTTTTTTTCCTGCTTTATTCCAAAAAAAGGGAGACTTACATTTTTAGCTGATTCAGCTTTCGGTACCGACGTTTTAGCTGAAGTCAAACGTTTATGTATGGGTGAAATAGGCATACTACTCAATAATTTTAAATCAGATTCATTTTCTACATCACGTGTATGTGCGCGTAAGTAGTCGGTTTTGTTGTGACATGGAATCGGTGTTAATATCCGGTAAATATTTTTATCAGATCTATTTATTGTCAATAATGATGAATGTTGGTTGGGCTGTGGTTTCGTTTTAGAAGATGAACTACATGAATTGAAAGTTTGTGTTTGTGCCAACTTATTAACACATTTATCTCTTTGTTTAATCATTGAGGAGCTTTTCAAATGGGAGGATTGATGATTATCAGTTTCGTTATTATCATTTGAATTAACTTTGCACCTAGATGAAGTAGAGTTTAGATTGACTTGATAGCTACTTTGTGTAGTTGAATCATATTGTTTATCAGGTTTGATTGGATTAGATGTTGTTGATGATGTTGAATGATTTGGCATATTTAATTTAGTCTAAAAGTATAAAAATGAAAGTTAATGTTAGACATAATTATAGTTAAGTTGAGATGGTTTTGAAAAGATATACGTTAAGTTTAGCTAATTGTATTCGTCATAGATTGATCATGATTAGATACTACCGTAAATCAGTGAGCTCTGAACCGCTCTTTCACCTAGTTTGGGACTCTTCAGCAGTGCTCACTCATGACTCCGATACGTCAGAACTCTACCAGTCATGACTTCTCATTAAAACTTCAGGAATGTTGCGAAGCCAGTCACTAATTAGCTGATTATTGTAAATAAAAATGAAGTGGTTTTGTGGAATCAAGGGTGCACACGGGTGACGAGTTCCATACTAGGACAAAACAGCTATCTAGAGCTCCCTGGTTTGCAGTGGTATCAAACCGAGACCAAACTGTGACGAATACAATCAATCAGACATTATAAAATGATAAATAATTAGTTGATGAATACAATAAGGATTTTGCAAATGAAATTACTAATGCAAAAAATAATACATTTTATACACTAACTGATTATTGAGTGATCTCCATAGAGTACAAGTGCAGCTACATATCTTTATAATTGAAAACAATAAAAACAAGTGATAAACGAACATTTCAAAAGTGATATTCACAATGCAAACTAACTGTTATACTTAAATTACTAACAGTGATGAACTACGTGATAGATGTCAAGAATTGCATTAATGACAAGTACTAGTATTGTCTACTGATATCAATTTTAGTGAAAACTAATCTTATAATTTTGTAGTTTCTCCGACTGTATATGTGAAATCTTGGTGTATTGATGTTGGCTGAGAGTCTATGTTAACCAAATCCACGTAAGACGTTTGATTAATGGAACTACCAGTGGTGGTTCGTAGTTGCCTTAGGTTCAGTTATCCATATATCATATGTTCGTATAAATCCTCCCATGTCAATTTCACTTCATGCATATATATGGATGATCGAATACACGTAAACTAGGAAATCAGTATGAATTAGATAAGAATACATTTAGAACTAAATTAACCCAACAAGTGATCCACTAGAAAGTGTATTTTCTAAAGATGTTTAACCATACCTGGAATATACATACTAGGAGAGGAACGCACAGTGTACAAGTTATTATGCTCGGGGGGGGGAGGGGAGGGGTAATCACATTCTCTAAAATTTTATCCTACAAACAGTATGGTATTGATATATCATATGACAAGAACTTTCTCATGTTTTATTACCTCTAATGTAGAATTTTCGATTGGTTTAGATTGTTGGATTGGAGCATTATGACATGTAGCAACTCTTGTACACACATTAAACCTTGTCCGATTTGTTGAACAAATCGATTCACTACATTGTTCTGTAATACGTTTTAATGCCATATCCTTTTCTAGTTGTCTTAGACGAATAATATTTTCACGAATATAATCCTTCTTGTATTTACCTGATATTTTAGAAGAAGCAAACAAATGATTGTAATATTCAAGGAAAAGCGGTGTGATGTATTTTTATTCATTAAATATAACTCAACTTTATAAAGATATAAACTTGTGATAATAGTTGGACAGGGTGAGGGGGGAGGAACAATTCGTTATTCCGTTCTTGATTTGGGGAAATCACTAACTAGAAAATCATCAAAAGTTAATAAATTAAAAACATAAAGCCATTAGAATATAAGCAGAATAGATAAAATTAGGACTAAATTCAACCAATATGTTACACGCCAAGGCTAACTAACAAATAACTTACTATATCATCAATTTAATAACCCGGTCAATATGTTTGTAGTTTATTCATTCAATATTTCAATAAGTATTTTTTTTGAACTAATGTTTTTACTATCATTTTGAATAGTAGTCGAAGGGAGATTATTTAATAATAATGAAATTTAATAATAAACTTCTAATGATATACTGTTTTAGTTAGGAAAAATAATTTATAAATCGGGCAAATCAAGATGAATGACTAATTTCCAGTGCTATTGTCCAGACGGTTATTTCTTATATTTTGGTTGTAATTACACTAGTTGTTTTATTTAAACTATTTGTATATTCGAATCTATCTAATCCCCTACATCTGACATATTTAACTGTTGATGTGTCGTTTTCCATTCATGAATTACAATAAACTAATTGTGCACACGTTACCCCAGTTCCCTATCATTGTTGTCCTTGTTCTGTATTAGTGTTATTTACCTAACTGATTGGTCGAGAGGTCAATTTTTGTATGTGTATAAAGGAATGCTTTAAGCATAAATTGACTCCGTCTGGTTAACTCAGTTGTTTTGTGTTTCTCTGTCCGGATTTTGGACTAGCAATACAGGGGTAAATATACGATCATAGAACAATCAGTCGAACACGTCGACCACTTCACGTATCTTGGAAGTCTGATTAGCCCTAATGGGTTAGTCTCTGACGAAATCTCAGTACGAATTCAAAAAGCTCGTTTGGCTTTTGCCAACTTACGTCTCCTATGGCGTGGACGAGATATTCGTCTCTCAACAAAAGGGAGAGTGTACTGTGCAACAGTTCGCTTTGTCTTACTGTATGGGTGTGAGACGTGGCCATTAAGGGTAGATGACACTCGAAGGTTATTACTTTTTGACCATCGATGTCTACGAAACATCGCTCGCCTTAGCTGGGATCACCGAGTAAGTAATAACGAGGTTAGACGACGGGTGTCAGGCAAATATGGTAAATCAGTCGATGAGGTTGTGAATCTTCATTGACTGAGGTAGTTGGGACATGTGTGTTGAGTATGCCCAACCACCGTCTTCCTCGACGTGGATTGTTGGCTGAGTAAGAGGCGGCCAAACGAAAACATGGCATCAGTCCATGGAGTCACTGACTGCCGGTTTGAGTCGTGTCGGCGTCTGTAGACTACCTGGATGGGGTCCTCGCGATTACCGTAACCAGTGGCTAGAAACACTGAGTGACATAGCCTAGAATTGGTCACAATGGTGCAGATGTATTCACTCATTGTCCTTCCTTGAATCATGAGCTTTAACTTTAACTTTCGTTCTACGCTTCCTGAACCATATTCTATATGTTCACACTCCTTGTTACTATTATTATTTTATTTTATTGAAGTAACTTCTACTAATAGCGGTGGTGTTAATCTTGCGGTGCCATGGAGGTATGGCAACTTGAACCGATGCACATATGTGCCAGGTTCTATGTTGATTATACATACATACATCCATACATACAATCAGTCTTCATGTCTTGTTGCGGTACTGATTCTAGAAAGGTTATTATTTCGTATACCGTAATTAATTGTAGCTCATGACATTTCAATAACATAGACAACATTTAAACAAATGCATAACTTTAGGACCATTCAAAAAATGACATAAAAATGTAGCCCTAAGACTAAAACTATTTCCTTACTGTGTGATAATAACTGGTTCACTGATTCGTTTGATTTATCCAGTTGCCATTGTAATAAACCAATATTGTACACTGGGTCATTTGTACATTTTAAGTAAGTTTCACCAGTTGATTTTAGTTCATAGTTTATAGGATTTGGTTTGTACATATTTGTATAACTGTCAAGAGGATGGTAGGATAATACGGAATTCATATTGATATATCTTCTAGCATCTCTGTAAAAGGTAATTGAATACATCTTTGTAAAGTTAAATGAATAAACTTGAAAATATATTCATTACAATTACAAGTCATTCATGTTTCTGTTGATATATCTACTAGCCGATGATAGCAAACTATTCCTTATCTACAAGATACTGTATTCAGTTGTACATAGAATGATAAATATCAGTCTGTTCAGAGACTACCACCTAAGATTTTCAGTCACTTCATCCCTTCTTGAGTAAAGTCAACTAGAACTGGAAATTGAAAACAACTGATTGACAGATTTGTCGAGTCATCTCTATTCTATGACAAGAAAAGCAAATGGTATAGTTTAGAACAGTAATAATTGAATTAACAGTTTAACACGGGTCACATAAATCTATTCGTGACAAATGTTAACTATTGAGCAACAGGATTTTTATTATAGAATATCTAAAGTTGAAATCTGTCGTCAATATTCACTAATTGCTGTTTTATGTTGAGGAATAATAAAGTGTGAATGTAATTGTGCCTGAATTCAGACACTTACAATACCTAAATCAGATTTTATTTTCAAGATTGTAGATGAATATAAACAATATTATATCTAACATAGGATGTGTTGCTGAAAGTAATCACATTCTGCGACAGTAGAATAATAAAAATGTAACTTCTATTAAACACCCAAATACAGTGAGAAACACTAAACAAGTAGAATGCAACAACATTGTTCACTTTTAATTTAATTGAATACAAGAAACTAAATAAACAAATCAAACACTACATAGAATGAAGTATATTTAAACATTGCCTTTAATTTCATAAATGTTTAAAATGTGGAGAATCGCAAAAATACATTCGGTATATTAATTGGACATCAATAGTATTATTTCTACTCATTTTGATTTCGAAGGCCGATAGAAAAATACTCCAAAGACAGTTTAAGACACAAGCTGGATGCTGACAGTTTGCTACCAAAAGGCTTTATTAGCAACAAACTTTAAAAATTGTAAGACAATTATTAATAAACTATCACAAGTACTTTTTGATTCGTAAGCTTATAAAATCTGGTGAATGAAGTAAATTACGGAACTACAGGTTGCCGGTTTTAAATGAATAGATTACACAAAATCTGAAGAGTGGAATCCGTATGACGTACGTTCTATTGCGCACAAACTTTAAATAAATTTTAAATTTCATTTACTTCAATTATTTGTGCGTTGTCTAAGTTTGTAATCATACTATGCTAACTTTGACTCAGTAAACAGTAAGAACCTTACAACCTATATGACTTAGCTATATTCTAGGTAAGTGTTAAACAGTATATGATTTATTTCAATATGTCAAATAAAGTTCCTCAAAATGCCCTCAGATTTAAATATAACCCAATGAAAATCACACTTAAAATAACAAAACCTTAAGATTATACCCTACTAGTTTTTAGACAGACAGATAGACAGTTACGACGCAGAACTTGGTACACGCGTACGTCAGTTCAAGTTGCCATGCCTCAATTAGCAGTTAGAGATTAAATTGTCGAATTAAATCCCAGAGTAGGGGAGGTAGTAAAGGAGTTAGTATTAATACAAAGGAATAGAGATCGGAGATAAGATTTAAGAAACTATGATTGGGTAAAGATAAAATTATGATAAACTTAGAATTTGAAGGAAGATAAGGAGTGGATGTACCTACGCCATTGCCAACAATTTGAGCCATATCACCCAAGGTATCTAACCATTTGTGACGATCACCACGCAGACCCGAACCAGGTAGTCTGCACGTATTAATATGGCTCAGCCCAACTGTTAATGACTTCATGGACTGGTGCCGTGTTTTGGTTTGGCCGCCCCTAGCTCTCTTCCAGCCTGCTCACACACCAGACAGCATTGATCGTCGAGGTAGGCGGTGGTCAGGCATACATAACACATGTCCTAACCACCTTAGCTGATGAAGATTTACTACTTCATCAATAGACTTACCGTATCTACCTAGTACTCTATTCCTAACCCACGTATTGCTTACTCGGTGGTCCCAGAAAACACGAGCAATGCTTCGAAGACATCTATGATCGAATGCCAGGAGCCTACGAATATCCTCTATCCTTAACGGCCATGTTTCACATCCATAAAGTAAGACGGATCGAACTACTGCGCAGTAAACGCGTCCTTTGGTCAGTAGTCGGATGTCTCGCCTATGCCACAGATGACGTAAATTTCCGACAGCTAATCGGGCCTTATGTATACGCGCAGAGACTTCAGCAGACACCAGACCGTCAGGACTGATGAGGCTGACAAGATAATTGAAGCGGTCAACACATTCAACTGCCTCACTCCCTATCACTAACTTCGGTGCCGAATCAAGCCAATCCTGAAGTAACATTTTGCATTTGGGTGGAGAGAATCGTATCCCAAACATCCTTACATTCTTGTTTAAGGTAGTCAACAGACTCTGCATTTTATCAGCATCTTCGCCTAATAGAACTATATCATCTGCATACGGTTAATGTACTTCACTGGTACGCCTTCCAATGACAGACGTTGCCACAACCATACGATCAGTAGAGCCGAATGCCATCTTAAGGTCAAGGAATACAACTATTGTTGGGCGTCTAAAAGTGTGTCTATGTTCCAGAACCTGACGAAGTGTGAATACTTGGTCTATACAACCACGTCCAGGTCTAAAACCACCTTGGTTCTCTCTAGTTTGCTCTTCACGAACTTTAGTTAGGCGTCGAAGTATGATTGAAGCCAATATTTTAGACACCATATTCGTTAAGCCGATTCCACGGTAATTGTCATAAGAGGACTTCTGTCCTTTCTTTTAGATTGGGACGATTAGTGTTTGAGACCAGTCAGATGGGATTATGCCCAATTCCCAGATTCTAGCCAGGATCCCGATTAGTCTTGCTGCTAAAACTGGACCACCATCCCTAAATATCTCAGGGGTTAACCCATCGGGTCCTGCTGCTCTTCATCGCTTTAGGTTCCCTATAGCCTTCTCAACCTCACTAAGACTTGGGGGATGGGAATAATATTAATTTGCTATTCAAGTTGCTTGGGAATGGTGGGCAACTGGGATGATGGTGAGGGCCACTTGAACTGTTCCCTAAAGCGTTCTGCCCATCGGTTCAACCTTCTGGATTGACAGTGAATAATGGTCCTATCTTTATCTGAGATAATTTCACTCACAGTCGGATTTCTGATACCCGTTTCCTTGATAAGTCTGAACAGTTGCCTACTGCTACCTATTGCCGCTGTCTTTTCCTTGTCTTTAGCTTTAGCCACCCACCATTGCTCACGATCATTTTTCAGATATAGATGCATCGGAAAACCATTTTAGGTTATTATACTAAGTCCTGAATTTTTGGCAGGAAATGAAGCTCACAATGGTGTGAAAATTTCAATTTATAATGTCTTGTCATTTCAAGTACATCTGGAGACAGCACTATGAGACAATTTTGCAGATTATTAAGTTAAAACTTTTATCAACAGGATTCTCATAGCCAAACAAACGCGACCGTTATTTCGTGCTTCACGTATGTACTATGTTTTGAACAAAATAATTAATTTGGTTGGTAGTTATCGGTAGAGTTCGTGCTCCTGTGATAGGTTTCTCATGATGTTGGAGACAGGATTAAATCAAGATATTATGTGTTGGACTAGTAAACCGATGGGATATTTCTATACAAAACATCCACAACAGCAGCACACACTTCAACGGTACTTGATAAATATAGGTTAAGACATTTAAGGACAGCTTTACAGATGTGTAGAAAGGTAATCCTACGAAATTTTTTTTTAAAGAAACAGCAATGCATGGAACTTACAAAATTAAAGATCACTTACATTAAATACCTAAATATGTTCCCATAAGGATATACATTCAGTAACTATCAGTTGGTAGCACCAGTTGGAGTCAGTATACTGATATGACGACAGATACAGTTAAGCGGGATTTATAACTTTGTAGACCGGAATTTGATATGAAAATAGATCAAATGTAACCTTGTAACTTTTGTCTGTAATATTTGACAACTAGTCCTAATATCATATCGTAAAAAAACCACTGACAATTTGTAATAGCAGAAACATTCAGAAGTTACAAAAGTAGAACACTTTCAATCTTGATACAGTATACAGTGACCTGTGACATTGTGTCTACCAAAACATTTTTACTCGTAGTAAAGACATTACGATCTTCATAACTAAAACTACAAATTCATGTCCTACAACCTATTTTAATATTCAAATCTTTCTTAACCAGATAACTTAATCTAACTGACTTCCTACGAGTATGCGTCTTTATGTCAGGGTAAAATTTCAGGTCTCCGTTTCAGATTACCAGAAACCATCAAATAAGAGTGCACTAGGCTTCAGAGTGTTAAGAAGTAATTAATAAAACAGAATATGTAGTAAACTGAAATACTAATTTATAATTTGCGCATTAACAACTCAAAACCGAAATCAGCACTAAACTTTGCCAATAAAATAATTTTTAGAACTTAAAATATTGATTATCAAAGCTAAAACAGGATACATGAGAATGGAAATGCCTTTATTATTGAGGGTAGACGTCTACTTCACGATAAAGATATTGGGTCAAGCATCACACTTTTACCCACCTAACTGCCTGAATCCCCCTGTATTTTTTCTTTCGCTTACATTATTCCCCTTTCTAAAGAATATAGGTTATGTAGAAGCATATCCAATATCCCATATGTGTGACGGGCTGGTTTTACACAGTTTGATTTATTTGTGCTCGTATCCTGAATGTCGCGGTTTTGGTTCCTGGTCTTCGGATTCTTCCTGAAGTTGGCTGGCTAAACAGCCGCTCTTGTCCTGGAAATTCCAGCTGGTCTCTTTATTCATTATTATTTCCTTGTTTTTTCTCGTATTCAACTTTTTAAATTTTATTTTTTATTTCTTTTTTTAGGGGATACCCTTCCACTGCACTATTCTCCTTACCTTAGAACTATCCTTGGTAGTCAGGTTCATGAATAGGGCTTAAAAGAATACTGTAGAGTAAATAAGTAGAGGCTCACAATGCCAGGTTCAAGGTTAAGAAGTGATACCAAGTTTTTTAACCTCTGTTCTGGGAAGCTTTAGGTACACAATACTGAATCACATAGTCATCCAGCTTCCTGTTGAAACAAGTCAAGCTGGAGGCGATTACCCAGTAAACCAAAACATTGGGCCACATTGGGCTTTTTGTATACAAACGCTGGGCCACCTACATCGACGTTGGGCCAGACGAACGAAACATTGGACCAGCTGTCTGAACGTGAAATTTGAGGTTAAGCCAAATGACTGGAACATTGGACCAAACGTAAGGGTTGGGCCAGAACATTGGGCAAAACGTCAGGAAGCCATGCGTGTGGCCCAATATTTTACATGCTGTTTGGACCAACCTTTTGGTTTATTGGGTAGTACAAGCATGGCGAACCAATCAATTCAACACACTGACGCATCATTTTTGATTTATTTTTAAAGTTTGCAGATGGTCAGGGAAGAAACTAAGTGATTCATAAACAAATCAAAACAACAAATTTCACCATGAGCGCTGCTATAGAGTTGCCTAAAAGTGAATGCTATCATGCATTAAAACAATTCAATTATTACGGTATAAGCGATTCTATCTGTCAAGCAGTAAAAGAACTTTAAAAGGTTCAGTTGATTTAAAAGCGTCTCAAACTACAGAATTTTTATCTACAGCTTTAAACAGGCACAATTAAAACTCAGCTTCTTTAAAACTGCAAATTACTTACTTATCTAACGTGAGTCTGTAAAGAATATTAAGGTGTCCAAAACCTTTTGCTAACACCAAGCTATTTTAGCCTTATGCTTTGTCTATTAAAGTTTTAAGCTTTTTGAGAACTCTCGATATACAATGCAATTAAAAATGAGTATTACTTTTTTGACTGGATGCTGGCCAAGTTATTTAGAACAAGACCGCAAATGAACAAGATTGATAAATAAACAAGGAGACAAATTTCGAATCACAGCTGTAGCCTCATTTGGCTGCCAAATTGTTTTTATATAGATATGGGAAATACACACATACAAATGCGTAACCAAATCATATTCAACGTGTACCCAACTGGTGAGCACGACGTGATTTTGGCACCATCAAATCTGCCAATTTGATTTTTTGTAGGTTTTATATAGCATTAGTTTCCAATCACATTTTTGCACACCACGCTAGTATTCGCATACATTTGTACCTCAATAACGACTGAAAAAACGCCGAAGCTTATTAGACTTAAAACCCACACGCTTTGAAACAACCAGCTCGTTTCGTTTAAGTCAGACAATGTAATATTTAGGTCTAGGAAAAAAGTATGGAGACTACTGTGTAACATGATCCAGAGTTCAGATGCCTGTCATGGATTGTCAATTCTGTCTGAATTAAACAGCTTCAAAACCCATTTCGTTTCGAGTCCTGACTTTTAACTAGTCAAGCTATGTTGCTACAGTGTAACTGAGGAAGTTTCCCGACCCAACTCGGTTTTGTTCTGAGAGGTGATATTAAACGAAGCACCAGTATCAACCAAAACGTTCAGGCCTGAGTTTCTGTCTCTAACGTAAAACAAGTGATTGTTTAGGCACCACTCCTCAGCCGTTGAGACCTGGCGAGAGTTATTCGTCTATTACCTGCTGGTTCTTCTTTTCGAGTATAGTGTATCATACGTGATGCAGTCCAGGGATCGAAAGTAAAGTTTATTGAAGAAACCGTTAAAATTATCTTTGATAACCACTTTTCTTATGCGCGACAACATTTCTGTTCTTGAACAGCTATTGATCTCAGTGGTATAGAACGATTCGTCTAGATATTGCCTGTCGGATTAATCTCTGCGTCTGAGATTGGACATTTTGAGCTGATCATAAGGCTCTGAACAGTCAGGACTCGAAACGAAATGGGTTTTGAAGCTGTTTAATTGAAACAGGAGTGACAATTTGCAGCCAGCATTTTAACCGTGAATGTGTTTTTGAAATGAATTAACCCAAAATTCGCGCCTCTCAGTATTCTCTGTGATTCCACGTTTCTTAACCTTAATTTTAGGTTTGTGATGTGGTGCTGATGACAGAATCAGAGTGGAAATATGTGGTTTTTGTAGGTTTTATATAGCATTAGTTTCCAATCACATTTTTGCACACCACGCTAGTATTCGCATACATTGTACCTCAATAACGACTGAAAAAACGCCGAAGCTTATTAGACTTAAAACCCACACGCTTTGAAACAACCAGCTCGTTTCGTTTAAGTCAGACAATGTAATATTTAGGTCTAGGAAAAAAGTATGGAGACTACTGTGTAACATGATCCAGAGTTCAGATGCCTGTCATGGATTGTCAATTCTGTCTGAATTAAACAGCTTCAAAACCCATTTCGTTTCGAGTCCTGACTTTTAACTAGTCAAGCTATGTTGCTACAGTGTAACTGAGGAAGTTTCCCGACCCAACTCGGTTTTGTTCTGAGAGGTGATATTAAACGAAGCACCAGTATCAACCAAAACGTTCAGGCCTGAGTTTCTGTCTCTAACGTAAAACAAGTGATTGTTTAGGCACCACTCCTCAGCCGTTGAGACCTGGCGAGAGTTATTCGTCTATTACCTGCTGGTTCTTCTTTTCGAGTATAGTGTATCATACGTGATGCAGTCCAGGGATCGAAAGTAAAGTTTATTGAAGAAACCGTTAAAATTATCTTTGATAACCACTTTTCTTATGCGCGACAACATTTCTGTTCTTGAACAGCTATTGATCTCAGTGGTATAGAACGATTCGTCTAGATATTGCCTGTCGGATTAATCTCTGCGTCTGAGATTGGACATTTTGAGCTGATCATAAGGCTCTGAACAGTCAGGACTCGAAACGAAATGGGTTTTGAAGCTGTTTAATTGAAACAGGAGTGACAATTTGCAGCCAGCATTTTAACCGTGAATGTGTTTTTGAAATGAATTAACCCAAAATTCGCGCCTCTCAGTATTCTCTGTGATTCCACGTTTCTTAACCTTAATTTTAGGTTTGTGATGTGGTGCTGATGACAGAATCAGAGTGGAAATATGTGGTTTTTGTAGGTACAGATGAGAGGACTGACTCTTTGATTTCGACAAAATTGGGAGCTGTTAACAGGATTGTGAAGGAGATGTATACCACCTGCGGAATTTAGAAGGCGAAGTTGAAGAATCCCCTATCTGCTTCGTCTATGGATATCAATTTTATTGAATTTTATTCGACTGTTTTTTTATTCTAGCATATAACTGTTTTGTTATATTCAGTTGGCGGGTTTAGTGTAATTGTCATACTACTTATGAGTACTAGAATGGACTTGTATATTCCTGTTGATTCGTTATAGTATGAAGCAGGGCAGTCGCTGTTGCTATATGTGCACCCTGAACGGATCGCCTCAGTATTGGGATTTTCATAATATTTCTCAAAAATTGGTTTGTGACCGGCAAGTGGAATCCAGGACGCCCAGTTCGTCCTATTCGGGACTCGTCCTATGAATGTACCTGCATCCCACTGTTGGTACTCACAGTGGGATTCATCCTTTTACATATTTGTTTGCTGCACAAGTGTGACTGTCGGTGATTAATAGTTTATTGATGAACGCAGCGGCGTTCGGAATGAATCGGACTGAGTTCGAATCCCACCATGAGCGTCAACGTTGGGATGCAGGTACATCCAGCCGATGAGTCCCGAGTAGGACGAACTGCTCATCCAAGGTTCCCCTTTACGGTCAAAATCCAACCTAAATACCACTCGTGAGTTGTTGGGTGGTTATTGTGCAATTCTGTTGCTTGTATTTCACTGCTTAGGTATGATAGAACTTTTTAGACGTTGCTTCCTATTGATTGGAACATTGTTTGTTTGACCAGCCATTTTATTTCGGAGTTTTTCGCTAGCTAGCACAAGGTGCAAATTGCTGTAGCTGTTTTGTTGTTGCCTAATCACCTTGAATATAAGTGGTTAGTGAATTAATAACTACTTGTTGTAGGACCACATAAAATATTTATATATTTGTTCCAATGTATAAACATTCCGAAAACTGTAGACAGTCCTATGAGTTTATCGACTCCTGGCGCACTATTCCGATAAATTTAACGTAATGCCAAGCAAACCCAGTAGTGACTACTATTGTAATCTTAAACTTTACGGCCAACCTCATGCAAGATTTGGAACGTGTTTTTTGCAGTTTTAAAACTTTATTTGTCAAAATTGCTTAGGTATTATTATACTACGCATTTTCACCAAAATGATCAGGCTTGTAAGACTAGGCTGTACTTATTTTTGGGAATAAATGATTATTATCATCTTCAACACATTACATAACCTCTTTCACCACAAAGCTCATGTTTCTGCTAAGCTGATTGTCTATGTATTCTGCTGGCTGAAAATGAAGAAATATCAAACAATCGATACTGCAGTGTATGGCCTTCTTGTTACTTTCGATGATATGACGCCTACTAATATAACAACGCCAACCCTATACCTCGGCAGCACTAACCGCAACTTCAACTAGCTGACTTCCTACGCGAACAGATACTCGAAACTTCGACCAACAACTCGAACAACTATTACTCGCCCAAGCCAAAATCAAGAAGACACGAACGCAGTGCTGAGAAGATTCGATTCCATTTTGTCCCAACTCAGTATATATAGTTACAATAACGACCTTGTAACAATTAGAAATATTAGCACACTAAAAAGCAGTACAACCAATCAGAAGATACAAGGTCAATGCGGAGAATATAAACGGCGATACCGAATATCGCACATTTTACAATTAATAAAAAAAATAGCAAAAATAAGAATAATTACATGAAAGATAACTAGTTCTGTCTCTTCCTAGCACCTCCCCTTTTTGAAAGAAGTTCGCTTTCTTGAAACCTCACTGTTGGTCTTCGTTTTCTTTCGCTGCGTCGTAGAGACTGTTCTTCTGCAAGTTTAGGTTTCTCGTTGCTTGCTGCAATTACTGTCGGTTTCTCAGTAGGAAGCTTAAAAGTATCAAGGAGAAATTCAAGTGCTAGGTTGGGTTTATCCACCTTTTCTCCGCTGAACCTTCTGCGTAATTGGTTTCGATGTCGAACCCATATTTGTCCTTCTACTGCAACTTCATATATCACTTTCCCTCGTCTTCCTTTAATGACCCCCTTTTTCCACGTCTCACTTCCGGGTCTGTAATTTCTTACATACACCTCTGTCCCGTTCTTATAGATGTCATCTTCGTTGTTTTCTACTTTTACTGGTCTCATCACCTCATGTATTGTTCTTAGTTTTCGGCCCATAAGTGCTTCTGCCGGTGATTTTTGTTGTGGAACACTGCTGTTAGGGGTGCTTCTGTATACAAGGAGGAAGCGCTGGATGACTTCTGACAGGGTCCCCTCCCCCTTTGCCTTTAATGTAGCTCTTTTGAAACTATCCACGAACCTTTCTGCTTGTCCATTTGACTGTGGATGGTACGGCGGGGAGCGAATATGAGTGATGGCATTTTTCCGACAGAAATCACTGAAAGATTGTGATGTAAATTGAGAACCATTATCGGTGACGAGTGTCTCTGGAAACCCATGGCATGCGAATAATTTCATCAGTATTTCCAGAGTCTTATGCGTAGTCGGAGGAACTACCGGGTGGATCTCTGGCCATTTTGAGTAAGCGTCTACTAGCACCAAGTAATAGGTTCCTGACATAGGTCCAGCAAAATCTAAATGCACTCTGCTCCATGGACTTGAGGGGTCTGACCAAGTTACTGCTTCAACTTTCGGTGGATTTTTCGTAAAGTCCTTGCTGTCTTTTATATTTACGATGCGATGGCATATGGTGCTCAGTGGAACATCACCTAGCTTCAGATCTGCAAACCAATCTAAACCCAACAAGTTAAGATTACTATTAACCACATAACATACTCCGTTCATGGTTATATCGTTGAATGTCACTGAGCAAACAATCTTGCCGACGATCTGCAGGCGATTGCCTGTTGCGCTTACTGCGAGCTGTTCTGTAGAGCATAGTACAGGTTTCCCAATTTTATTCCACGTTTTTCTAGAAATAATTGTAATGTCAGAGGCTGTGTCAAGCTGAAGGCTTACCTCCTGACCATTTATCTGGACGGAAACATACTTTCTAGCTGGTCTCTGGTGAATGTGATTTACGGTGGATACTGAAAGTGACTCAGCCGGCTTACTGAATGAACGGAATCTTCTTCTAGAACGTGACCGAGTGCGTGTTTCTTTCTGCCTGCAAAAAGTTTCTTTGTGTCCCAGCATGTCACATTTTCTGCAGCGATAGTTCTTAAATGGGCAGAACTTAGCAAAATGCCATGCACCACAGTTCCAGCATCTGGATGGGGGAATAGGTCTCTTCTTATCAGCTGGTTTAGCACAGGAAGTTGGAGTGGTGGTTGCAGGAGTGAGCTGACGAGGACTTGGTTTCTGATGAACTGCATGAACTTCAATTTCACTATGACCATCAGATTGGACGAGTGTAGTATCATGCTTTAAGTTGGTCAACCGTTGATGTTCTGCAGCAATGTCTTTAAGAGACAAAGTGGGTTCTTGATCAAGACGGTGTAGCAATCGCGTGCGAATATCAGCAAATCTTTCTGACTGTAAGCTGCAGATGAGGATTAAAGACTTAAATTGGTCCTCCGACAAGTCTTTCAATTTAAAACGTTCACATTCTCTGTTTACAATGCCAACATGCGTAAGAAAGTCGTCTGACTCATTCATTTTCAACTTTAAGCAACGATATCTAATATTAAACAGAGAAGAATTATCACCAAAATGCTGGCTAAGAGTTGTGCAAGTTTCAGTAAATGTTCTGTCACGCGGATTTTGAGGTAAAATTAAGTTGCAGTACTTGTCAAGTTCTGCTGCACCAAGCTTTCTGAGTAGTAGGCGAACTTTCCATGAATCATCCTGAGAAGCTAAATCAAACATGAACAGATCTTCATACCTCCGAAACCATGTATCAAAAGTGACATTAGCTTCTGGATCATAGTTAAATCCAGCAATGCTATTAATAATTCCATCAACTGACAGTGTAGAGTTGGGAACAGGAACAGTTGAAGACGTTTCAGAAGTAGATTTAGAGCTTGTGACTAGCTTCATTAGCTTAAGTTGCTCATCTAACAACATCTCCATCTTGATAGGATCCATGGTCACCATCACCCGTCGCCAACTGATATGAAGCCTACTAATATAACAACGCCAACCCTATACCTCGGCAGCACTAACCGCAACTTCAACTAGCTGACTTCCTACGCGAACAGATACTCGAAACTTCGACCAACAACTCGAACAACTATTACTCGCCCAAGCCAAAATCAAGAAGACACGAACGCAGTGCTGAGAAGATTCGATTCCATTTTGTCCCAACTCAGTATATATAGTTACAATAACGACCTTGTAACAATTAGAAATATTAGCACACTAAAAAGCAGTACAACCAATCAGAAGATACAAGGTCAATGCGGAGAATATAAACGGCGATACCGAATATCGCACATTTTACAATTAATAAAAAAAATAGCAAAAATAAGAATAATTACATGAAAGATAACTAGTTCTGTCTCTTCCTAGCACCTCCCCTTTTTGAAAGAAGTTCGCTTTCTTGAAACCTCACTGTTGGTCTTCGTTTTCTTTCGCTGCGTCGTAGAGACTGTTCTTCTGCAAGTTTAGGTTTCTCGTTGCTTGCTGCAATTACTGTCGGTTTCTCAGTAGGAAGCTTAAAAGTATCAAGGAGAAATTCAAGTGCTAGGTTGGGTTTATCCACCTTTTCTCCGCTGAACCTTCTGCGTAATTGGTTTCGATGTCGAACCCATATTTGTCCTTCTACTGCAACTTCATATATCACTTTCCCTCGTCTTCCTTTAATGACCCCCTTTTTCCACGTCTCACTTCCGGGTCTGTAATTTCTTACATACACCTCTGTCCCGTTCTTATAGATGTCATCTTCGTTGTTTTCTACTTTTACTGGTCTCATCACCTCATGTATTGTTCTTAGTTTTCGGCCCATAAGTGCTTCTGCCGGTGATTTTTGTTGTGGAACACTGCTGTTAGGGGTGCTTCTGTATACAAGGAGGAAGCGCTGGATGACTTCTGACAGGGTCCCCTCCCCCTTTGCCTTTAATGTAGCTCTTTTGAAACTATCCACGAACCTTTCTGCTTGTCCATTTGACTGTGGATGGTACGGCGGGGAGCGAATATGAGTGATGGCATTTTTCCGACAGAAATCACTGAAAGATTGTGATGTAAATTGAGAACCATTATCGGTGACGAGTGTCTCTGGAAACCCATGGCATGCGAATAATTTCATCAGTATTTCCAGAGTCTTATGCGTAGTCGGAGGAACTACCGGGTGGATCTCTGGCCATTTTGAGTAAGCGTCTACTAGCACCAAGTAATAGGTTCCTGACATAGGTCCAGCAAAATCTAAATGCACTCTGCTCCATGGACTTGAGGGGTCTGACCAAGTTACTGCTTCAACTTTCGGTGGATTTTTCGTAAAGTCCTTGCTGTCTTTTATATTTACGATGCGATGGCATATGGTGCTCAGTGGAACATCACCTAGCTTCAGATCTGCAAACCAATCTAAACCCAACAAGTTAAGATTACTATTAACCACATAACATACTCCGTTCATGGTTATATCGTTGAATGTCACTGAGCAAACAATCTTGCCGACGATCTGCAGGCGATTGCCTGTTGCGCTTACTGCGAGCTGTTCTGTAGAGCATAGTACAGGTTTCCCAATTTTATTCCACGTTTTTCTAGAAATAATTGTAATGTCAGAGGCTGTGTCAAGCTGAAGGCTTACCTCCTGACCATTTATCTGGACGGAAACATACTTTCTAGCTGGTCTCTGGTGAATGTGATTTACGGTGGATACTGAAAGTGACTCAGCCGGCTTACTGAATGAACGGAATCTTCTTCTAGAACGTGACCGAGTGCGTGTTTCTTTCTGCCTGCAAAAAGTTTCTTTGTGTCCCAGCATGTCACATTTTCTGCAGCGATAGTTCTTAAATGGGCAGAACTTAGCAAAATGCCATGCACCACAGTTCCAGCATCTGGATGGGGGAATAGGTCTCTTCTTATCAGCTGGTTTAGCACAGGAAGTTGGAGTGGTGGTTGCAGGAGTGAGCTGACGAGGACTTGGTTTCTGATGAACTGCATGAACTTCAATTTCACTATGACCATCAGATTGGACGAGTGTAGTATCATGCTTTAAGTTGGTCAACCGTTGATGTTCTGCAGCAATGTCTTTAAGAGACAAAGTGGGTTCTTGATCAAGACGGTGTAGCAATCGCGTGCGAATATCAGCAAATCTTTCTGACTGTAAGCTGCAGATGAGGATTAAAGACTTAAATTGGTCCTCCGACAAGTCTTTCAATTTAAAACGTTCACATTCTCTGTTTACAATGCCAACATGCGTAAGAAAGTCGTCTGACTCATTCATTTTCAACTTTAAGCAACGATATCTAATATTAAACAGAGAAGAATTATCACCAAAATGCTGGCTAAGAGTTGTGCAAGTTTCAGTAAATGTTCTGTCACGCGGATTTTGAGGTAAAATTAAGTTGCAGTACTTGTCAAGTTCTGCTGCACCAAGCTTTCTGAGTAGTAGGCGAACTTTCCATGAATCATCCTGAGAAGCTAAATCAAACATGAACAGATCTTCATACCTCCGAAACCATGTATCAAAAGTGACATTAGCTTCTGGATCATAGTTAAATCCAGCAATGCTATTAATAATTCCATCAACTGACAGTGTAGAGTTGGGAACAGGAACAGTTGAAGACGTTTCAGAAGTAGATTTAGAGCTTGTGACTAGCTTCATTAGCTTAAGTTGCTCATCTAACAACATCTCCATCTTGATAGGATCCATGGTCACCATCACCCGTCGCCAACTGATATGAAGCCTACTAATATAACAACGCCAACCCTATACCTCGGCAGCACTAACCGCAACTTCAACTAG